>JAGXCT010033793.1:0-24519 GCA_022495035.1 Philopotamus ludificatus | reverse complement strand
TTGGTCCAAAGCTTCGACGTCAGTCGGGAGAATGTCCCGGTCAAAATCCAATCCAATATGAAATGCTTTTATCTACGTAATTATGTACAATACGTAACTCTTCAATGAAAATATTTCTTACTCTTCAATTACAAAAAATTGCGACAACGCGAGAAACGGTCACTAGAGTAAATCCCTATATCAGGAATAAATATTTATTTTATATAATAATAATAATCATTTCAAAGAAAGCTAAAGCATTTTTAAAAAAAAAAACAATATATGAATTTAATTTATTTATTCTGGACGGAAGTACAGCGAAGGAGTTTTCCAAAAATTATTATCCTATTTTTAAATACATTTATATAATCGATTAGCTTTTAAAAAACGTTACAGGACTTATTTCATCGAAAATGATTCAATTTGATTTATTGATTCTAAAAAATATTATCTAGTAAACGATTTGTAACATGTTCTTAAAAAAAACAATGAGTTATAGGAAATAAAAAAAGTGTTTAAATCAATGACATTATTCTTTAATAAATTTCCTACGATTTAAACCATTGAAAATAATAACAGGGCTTTCTAAACTGTTAAATCTAAATTTATTTCATAAAAACTTGATCTGATTTATTGACAAAAAAATTGATAGAAAATATCTAAACGGTTGAACTAGATCTTCGAATTGTTATTTTGTTCGCATCAGTTTTTATTATAATTCAATTAAGAATATATATTGGTTGCGGTTTTCTTTCCGGAAAAAATAATGTTTTTCTTCGGTTATCGGATCAAATCTGAGTGATTTTTAAAATGTTTTTGGCTCAATTTCGGTTACAAACCTTGTTTTTTTTCAGAGAATCGAAGCATGCACAAAATTATCAACTTTTAGATAGTCTACTGTCATCTTCAACCCAAAGAAGTCACTACATTACTTTTCAACTTTGGAAAATGATCTCAAAATCAGAGACACGTCTGAGTACGTACTGTGTACTGATCAAACAATTGTTTTTTTTTATTATATTATTTTCTTAATTAACAATGTGTCTTATGTAGTAGATCGAGGAGTTATTTAGTTTTCTAATCATCGTGATTTATCACAAAAGTAAGTCAATAGGTCGTGTACTTATGTAGATGACAACATTTACGTTCGGCGTATGTACAAATTAAGAACTTCGTGATCAGATGTCATGTCTCACGGGCTAGAAAACCTAACACTTGTTTAACAGAGACGTGTAGTGATCTACTAACCAAACTCTGGTATTCTCAGATCATCATTCAAAAATAATAAAAAAATACCGATGTTGATTTCTCATGCCTAAACTCGGTCGGCATCCATCATCTCGGATCGCGACCGGTCATAGTGTAACTCTTTGCTAATTACCGCCAAAAATGATGGCCCAGTATGTCGGTGCGTGATCTTTGGTAGCCGAGAGCTCTCTCCTCGTTTCGGCCAGTGTGTTGGTTCTATGTCCGCAGGCACCAGGAAGTGATGCGTTGCGCAACTCGCCCAGTAGACAAATGTTATGCAAAGCGGTGCCCCATTGTGTTTGTTCTTTTCGCGATGGTTCCGATGAGTTCGACGAGCTGTTGTCTTTGCCGTTTGTTCTCCGCGGTAACCGATTCCAGACCACGTGATCGGTTTCCGCTCTGATTGGCTGCGCGTGACGGCGTCGCTTCGGCGTCGATGATGCGCGACGTCGCTTCTCGAATGTGACACGATCATATCCGATCGATTGAATCTCGTGGATCCATCGATATCGATAAAGTAGGTTTGGTAACCAAGTCCAATTCATCGGATATTATGGCGAAACTCATCGTGATCACGTTCCTCGGGTATACCACAGCATAGACATGGATAAGAATTAGAATGAGTCTGCACATCTCACACTGTCAAGATTTTAGAATTGTTATAGCATCCCTTCAGTGGTCCCGAGTCAGTATAATTTTTCCCATTGATAAATCATGAAAAAAGAATGGTGAGAGATTCGTTGCGATTGCCGCCATCCGTTTCTGAAATTTTATTTCAGCGCAAAACCACACGCGGCCCGTCTGAATCGTTAACAAAGAATGATGGATGTGGGCAACAGTTTCACATTTCATGGATACTGTTTATTGCCGCCATTATTGTTATCGAGATTAAGATGATGGGCCATAAGTCTGCGATACCCACGGCCGTTGCGCAATTGTCGACTCTAATGCTTGCAGCCTACCGGTAATTAATTATAAATATTTATGAGGCATGGCCGTTTTCTAATGGCCAAAATTACACGCAATTGGAATAATATTAGATAACGACAACGCTATCTTCTCAATATGGGAAAAATGTCGTTTGTTATTTTTGTTTATCTTAAAGAAAATAAAGATGTTAAAAATGGTCTGGAGAATACAAAGACTAATGCATCATAACGATGTTGCTTTCGTCCTAAATCTTCTCTTACTTTCCTCATATAAAAAATCAACAGGCATATATCATAATGATGCTGCAGGCGAAACTTGCGAAACCAATAGTGAGATGTTTGCAGAATATCTCCATTCATCATTCTTGAGTGTATCTACTATAATTGTACCAATTTTCGATACTTTCAATGTTACTGCTGAGGGTGAGGTTCCTTGTTTTCTAAATAATATCTCTGTTTCTCATACAAACATTTTTTTTTATTAAAAAGTAACTTAGATTTCTTAGATATGTTTTAAGATCAATATTTAGTCTGTGCATGGTATCTCTTCAGTGAACGATTTTTCTGGATCTTTTGTTTATTTCTAATACATGCCAAACGTTTGGTCCAGGGAAAGTCAAAATATCGAGACTTTGATCGTCTTTCCAGGATGTTGTTTTACGGGACTTATGGGGAATAGCTCCATCTTCCATAAACGTGAATATATTTTTTTTCAATTGTGTTGTCAAACAAAGGTAATTTAGAGAAACTGGAGAAAAAATTATATTCTAATTAGTTTTCAGAACGACTGTACACTCATACTCGTATATTATAACTAAGTTCGTAGTATCAGATTTCCTAAGAAAAAAATACATGTTTTTTAAAAGACTACAGTTTTAGTGTGATATAGCATTCGAAGGTGTAATATGAGACTTTGGTGCAATTTTTTGCCTATGCGGACGACATAGACATTGTGGTCAGATCCTGGGAGGCTCTCAAGGATGCTTACCAGTGAATAATGAAAGCAGCAATTGGCATGGAACTAAGGATCAATGAGACCAAGCTAAAATACATGCCCATATGCCAAGGGTGAATCCTTGAACCCTTGAGAGTCGAAGAGTACAACTTTAAGGCCGTCCAGGAATTCACATATCTCAGCTCACTTATTGCAAAAAAACTATGAAACCAATTTGGAAGTACGAAGACAAACCATGCTGGCAACCTGGTGCTACTTTGGACTTCAAAAGCATCTACGTTCGAGATTCCACTCAAAGCTCAAACTCTACATCACTCTCATCAGACCCGTTCTAACATACGAGTCTGGATGATGGGCTTTGACAAAACAAGATTAACGACAACTAAATATCCTGGAGAGGAGGATTCTGTGACAAATATTTGGAGCCGTATTCAATGACAGAAAATGGCGTTTACGAAGCAACGAGGAGATGTATCGACTTCGGATGTAAGCAAGATCAAGGTTGAGGTGGTTGGATAGTGTATAGCGGGACGCTGTATCATTGAAACTGACCGGAAGATGGAACGACGTGGCGGCAAACCGGATAAAATGGAGAAGGATGCTAGATGGGGCTTTCTTTAGTTAGCACCCTCAAGTATGAGGATCTTGACCATTCTAGTTCCGAATCTTCTTGATTTTATCTCTCCAGAATTCTCTGCATTCCATATCCCGCATCGCAGCTACTACGGTGGAACCTGTGGCGGTCTTTACTTGGTCACTCCAGCAGATGGGCACCCATTTAAACTTACCGTAAAATGGAGCGAATCACACTACAATTTGTCCACTCGAGGTCAAAACTTTGGCAACTCTAAAATTACGCGTCCGCGAATCGGCTCTTGACCAGTGGCACGAGAGGTGAGATTCCTCCCCTAAAAGACTACCTATCTCTTTTTTCGCAATATCAGAGCCAGGCTTAACTGTAACTAGTTCTTCTCAGACTTCTGGGTCAGTCAATTCCTGACTGGCCACGGTAGTTTCAAGGCTAAACTTAGCTTAACCGACACTAAGCGGGTATATGCGGTGTCGGTGGATTGCAAGGGATGGAACTGTGTTGGACCAGTCTGACACAGCTTCATCCTGAGTACAAAAGATGGCACGATGTGAAGGCAGGACGGATAAAATAAGGAGTGTTCGATGAGGTCAGGGATCTATAATAGAGCTGATACGCCTATGATGATATGAATAGCCTTCAGTTATGGTTTTTTACAGTTAGGCTCAATTTTATCACCGTTCTTCCTGAAACATAGTCAATAAAGTTTTGTGACGTGCAACACACTGGAGATGACTTTCAACTGATTCATCATCTGTACGATATTAACCACAGTTTGTACCACCAATCTTTTTTTTCTATCTAAAGTTCTACCCGATCCTTGAGAAACAATCTTTTACATTTTTTTACTGGACAATCATCTTATATACAGTCGATAATGAGTATGTGGAGTTGTCCATCCCAAGCGATCGTGGCATCCAGGACCTTTCGGAAATGCAACCTATTATTGATTGTGACTGAATAAGGGTCCTGGCTACCTGAAGCAATTTTTCCGAGGCCTTCTATGCTAGAGTTTGAGCTACCAGACATTTTTATGTAGTGGTACGATAGCCTTCTTCTTTGATCGAACAAAGATGGCATACAATGGTGCAAGTGCTTCTTGTCAACTGTTAGCCTCGACATGTCTCTATCTAAGATTGATTTTTTTTTACTAAAAAACAATGAAAAAAAACTTGCGTGTTTACTGGACCGCGTCTTGAAATAAACTGACTTTAGTCAAACAAATTTTGATTACTTTTAGGTCCCCCTAATAATAGAAGGATCGGAAAATTATCTAAATTATTATTATTTAAATGGCCCCTGATCCGAAACGAGCTCCTGCCAACAAAAGGACATTACTCTATTTCTGTAGATGGGAAACAAAGACGCTTCCGTCTTAATCCTGTCTTTCAACGTAGTCTCGACCTCCCAACGGGGCGTGTTTCCCCAGACCTAGAGTTCACAACAATATGGACCAGCCTATTGCTGCCCAGCCTAACCTAACCTTAGCTTGCTAATGTATGAGGACAATGATATATCCCCCACACAAGACCATGACCTCGTTATTGGACCGCATGTTTCTATATCCGGAACTAGCCTCGTCCGGATCCGAAGATCCGTCTTAAGACTTTTCTCTTAATCAAGACGATGCATATCCCTGCTTGCTAGAGACCATGACCCACACACATGAATGTAAATAATAGTTTTATAAATTATTTAACGTGCAGTCATGTACGTTTTGTTATTTCATTGAAGAAAAATCTGAAAATGTATTGTTTCTATGCAAAAAAATTGTTTAGCTTCAGATAAAAATATGTTAAAGCCATCAATAAAACAGACGTAATTTCGCCATTGTATGATATTTTTTTTGATCGAGTGAAGATCACTAATACTTACGAGGATAATAAAGCTTAACAAGTGTCATCGATGGTTAAAATATTTAAAACATATTTATTAGAGACTGCGCTAGAAAAGGACGATCCGAAAAAGTAGATGATGGCCCCTTTATTCATACTAATCAACTGTACTTGAATTACAAACTTGAGAAAATGGAAAGAAATCATTTACAAAATAAAAAAGAGTGCCAATATTAAGAAAAATGGATTTAGAGTGGTTGGAAACGACAATAGCACTAATTTTTCCTAGATTATAGAAAAAAAATGTTGAGAACCCTAAGTCTAGACTATTAATGAATAGGGTCCTTTTTGTGTATGGTGGGATTACTCTTGAGTGACACACTTTGAATTATTTGACCGTTACAGTGATCGATTATGAAAAAGTCTAGGGATTGAACAAAAGTAAATAAAGTGACAAAAATATAAAGAGCTTGGATTACAATTTATACGCCATCCAATCTATTCACCAGATCTTCCACTGTCAGATTACTATCTTATCATAGCATTAGAAAATACCTTAAGTCTCAAAAAAAATTAAAGCTCATGTAAAATTGCATTAAAAAATTATTCATTCAAAAACTAAAAGATTTTTTCAAAGATGATATTGAAAAAATGCCTATACGATGGGAATCTCCCTAATTATATTTTTATTATTGTAAATAAATAAAATAGCGTACGAAATACTTAATTTGCAGATTTTAATCATGAATCTATGTTTCTCATACAGAATGTCCCAAATCTATGTGTTCGGATCACTTGCCTAATTCGATTACATCAAACTCTTCACATTCTGCCATTTGACGTGACCATTGTTATAGTGATTGGGCAATGTGAGACTACATATTTATTTTTTGGTAATTTAATGGGAGCTTGATGTCGACAAGTGGATGCACAGATCAACAACCATTGCAAAATGTATTTTTTTTAGTTACAATTTATTAATAAATATCGAGGCAATTAACAGTTGGCCATTCTTCTCTTCTGAAAACGATTCGATAGTGGGTTACGTATCAGAAGTAATATCCTTTTAACGAGGATTGTTACGGCTGGATTTACGACTTCAAACTAGTGGTGTGTCACAAAAACCATTAAAATGCATCTCGTAAATCGCCACTACAGATAAAGTCAGAAGTAAAATTATATGTACAAGTTCATCTTCAGTTTTAATAATTCTGATAGAACTCGTTTCTAATTTAAGTTGAAGTGTTTTGTGTGAGTATTATTTTCTCTTCTAAATTTCGTGGTATTTTTTTTAATTAGTCAAAATTACTATAAAGATTTTATTATCAAAAATAATAACCTCGCATTATTTTCTAAACATGGCCTAATTACATATAAACCTTAGTTTAAGATCTGCTATTTGCGATGGACAGCTAGAGGAAGCGAGTCCATCCTGAGTAAAATGACTGAAGCAATTTCTTTTTTTGTAAAAAAAACGTATTTGTAATAATATTATTGTCCGATCTTTCACATAAAGATGTCAACTGACATCTTAATTATTGAAAAATTAATAAAAAAAAAAATATCTATTTTTTCGCATAATCTCATACATATGACGACGTTAATAATATTTGAGATTGAAATAGGACATTTTTGTCTTACTTACTCTTACACGATTTGTCTTCTCTCTCACCTAACGATCGATCAGGTAAAGATATTTGGCGATACAGTCAACTCTCCTACAACGATTTCTGTAAATCGCTGTTTTCTACGAAATTCGAATATTTTTAAGGTCAATTTAGATATTTCGTATATTTATAATCCATTGCCGAGCGAAATAAAGGTCAATGCTTTTTGATTGACAAGGAATTTTGTAAAAACCAGCAATTTAGTGAAAACGCTATAGGAGGGTTGCCGTACTTTCAGCATAAATCATTCAAGCAAGTTAGTAAACAGTGGCGCATGGATCGGAACCTTTTTTTATATACACCTATACAATAAATATTGATCTGATAATTAATAAAGCCACAGACAACTATAAAGAAGCTACGTTCCAATTTTCATGTTAATCAATTGAAAGGTTTGGGAAATATTTTTAATATACAAAACCTATAATTTTTGCCGTTATTTTGCAAAAATGAGCAAAAATTTGCAATAAAGAGATAATTATTATTATGTTTATAATAAAATTAGTTAGTACAAATATATTCGTCTTCGCCATTAAAATAATATAAAGATCTATTTCAAAATATATGAATATTATATTTTGAATTAATTAATTGAATAAATAGGTTTGGGTTTACGACCACTGGTTATCGCAGTGACTGCGACACGTAATGAATTTCGATGTCATTTTTTTCCTCAAGAACATTCACGCACTATTTGCTCACAAACATGCAAATCCGTGATAGGACAATTGAATGGTGGCTTTAACAATTTAATCGTAGCACGCGGAAGCCTTTCATTTTACACCCATGCAATGAGTGTTATTGTTTTCGTTTAGCCTCGGAGGGATTGTGTCCATCAAACGCGTAAGGATAACGACCTAGGCAGCCTCTGCAGAAACTATTCGATCCAGAAACGGTGTCGGGCAACGGCGTTGGGCAACACTCTCCGTCACGACCCAACAGATTGCCACCCATTTCTGTTTCAACAAACAGTTGCCACTCGATGATTATCTCGAGCTTTATCGATATTTAAACTGGTGATGATTTCAGCATAAATCAATATGCATAATTATGAATTGTGGCGAAATAGTGCCACTTAAAATTGTGGTGACCGTATATATTTGTTCCCATAAAATCATAATAGAATAAAAAAGTAAATTGCAAAAGTATCCTCAGAATAAACTCATGTCAGGGACCCCAAATTTTGATTTTTCTCGAATAACTCTTTTAATATAAATCCTCCATGTCACAAGCTTTTTGCATTTGTTTAAAAAAGTCTAAAGAATAATTATTATATACAGTCAACCCTCCTATAGAGTATATTTCTTTAGCGAATGCGGCGGTTTTTTGTATAGCGTTCACTTCTATAGCGTATATTTTACAAAACGCAATATTTTCAAGGTCAAATTAGAATTTTCGTAAATATATTATTAATGTGGATTTTAAATATGTACGTGCACTTAGAAAATGATTGTCTGTAGCTGTTTGCCCCTTTACCTAACTAGGCGAGTTCTGTTCTTTTTTTACCGTCGAAAACCGTTCCAGGGATTTTTAAGGCTATGGGTATGTATTTGTTAAGGGGATTTTAAATCATTCTATTTTTTTATAAAAAAAACTATTTAATTAATTAATAATAATATATACATACTTGCATATGTATACTAATCTTAATGATAATAATATTAAAAACTAATAACATAATAAGGCCTCTGTAATAATTATTTCCGTACACTTTGTGGTTTTGAAATTTCATTGATTTGTTTCTCAAACTGTGAAAGAAAATGATCAAAATATTTGTTTTCTTTTTATTTCTTGTTGTCTGATGAAGCCACAAACAAACTGAAAAGGAAAAGTATTTCGCTAGCTCAAATAGCACAAATTTTGGAACGTATAAAATGCGGAGAAAAAGTTAATAATAATGATATAAGCGAAGAAAGCTTGGAAATTAATTTTCATTAATTCAAATGTATTACATTACATTACATTATGTGGCCCCCGACCCGAAACGAGTCCCTGCCACCCTGAAGGACATTACGCCATCTCTGCCGGTAATGGGCCTCCTCCATCCATGCCTTTCATGCCATTCGCCTCAGCCCTGCCTTTCTACAGTAGTCTCGGCCTCCCAACCAGGCGAGTTCCTCCAGGCCTAGAGCTCATGATATTATGGAGCAGTCTATCGCTGCCCATTCTGGCTACGTGTCCTGCACTGTTGCGTGCGAATGTATGAGGACAGTGGTATATCCCCTTACATGGCCATGACCTCGGTATTGGAACGCATGTCTCTATATCCGAGACTAGCCCGTCAGGACGCGGTCCGAAGATCCGTCTTAAGACTTTTCTCTCAAACCGATCAAGACGATGCATGTCCCAGTTTGCCAGAGACCATGCCCCCACACGCATAGGTTTACCACCGGCGGTAGTAGTTTTGCAAATTCTTAGGTTTATTTCGCCTCGAGGCAACCTATTGCCCAGTAAGGTGGAACAGAGCAAAAAATGGCACCGATTCGCATTTTGTATGGGCGTTTCTGTACTTTCAGAATTGTCATAGTGATTGTGAGGTGCCCAGGTATTTGAATGGTTAACACTCAATAGACCGGACACATCCGGAACCTCCTCCACTCCCCGTCTGTAAGGCTACTCTGCTTTAGATTGGGGTAAAAAATGAAAAGGGGTCTATGAAGAAAATTATTTAGTTAAAAAGGGTCTATGTTGAAAAAGGTTGCAAACCTCTAATTTAGATCAGTGTTAACACTCAAGCACCCGCTGTTTTCAAGCGAAACTTACACCTAAACCCGCATTTTTTTATCGATCTTGCGATTTTGCGCGGCTCTGTAAAAAATGCTTAATAACTTTTTTCCTTTTGGAATGTTTGGCCAAAGAGTATTATGTGCAAGTATCACTTATATTCAGATTATTAGAATATTTAGACCGGAAATAAAATTGCAGGCTGTAGAAATGATGATTTATTGTATTTTAGACGATAAAAAACAAATGAATCATCTTTATGTAGTATGTAGGTAATTTTGCAGCTGTAATAAAGGTTGCTTGACAGGGTTGTACCAGAATAAATGTGCGGTGAACGTATAAGCAAAATCTAAATTCGTTACAGTCAATGTGTAAATACTGGAAAGTTTTCGATCCAAATAATCTATTATTTCAAGGACAGTTTTTAACCATAAATAAATACATATGTCATATATTTTACAAAGGGCATGCAGAGCAATGAATGAAACTGTGTCGAGTCGTAAAACGCTTCATGTGAACCCGCGTTATTGCGTGAGCGGGTGTTAACGTTTACGAAAATTTCCGCACTAACGCGGGACCGGGTCCTTGAGTGTTAATTAAATAATAATAAAAAAATGCAGATGAAGTAAAAAATCATTTCTGTTCACAATTTGCGACGGAACCTCATAACTTTCAATCGATGAATCGATTTAAAATATATAAATTATATGAGAGTTGGAAAATCTTGATCATATTTTCGACTAATATATGTAAATACATTCTAAAAAAATGATTTATTTCCGTATAGGCTAATATATGCAATTCTAGAAATTGTGTTAAAAGGAAATTCCGATGAATCACAAAGCGAGATCGATTCTCGACAACTGTTAATCCGAGAAGAATGCAACCTTAGCCCGTTGTGAAAATAACATTTTGATCGATTACGCTAATGAGTTACTCTATAACCGAAATCGTGAAAGATCAATGAGGGAATTAGCCGCGATCGATAAGATCTAAATGGATCGGCCTCTGTTAAATATCTGTTTCGTTGACGAACCAAGGATGTGCCGGCGGGATCCGCGTCAGTGTGAGACGGATCGAAAGTCCAAGGCTGAGACCCGAGGAATGGAGGAAGTCAACAACTGCCCTATCATCTTCGGTAATTGAATTTAATCGATTCAACACTAAGGATATGCAGCTCGAATGCTGGTTAACAACGCAAAAATTATCGATTCGACTATGAAAAACGTCTAATTATTTTTCGTACACGTAAAGAATTTGACGATCTTTGACATTTGTTTTACATTTAATGTTATATTCTTTGCGATTTTAATTGCGAAATCCGATCCCTTTGCAGATTAAGCACATCGATAGTCTATTTCACAAAAGTATCGGATAATGAGCAAGCTCAAGCCGAGATAATAAGCTAGGAAGTCGTAAAGCCGTGAACAATGTTTAATAGACGACTTGTAGCAAACGGCTAATCCGATTCTAGACTAATTGGCCTTATCTAGTCAGATTTCGGCCGTCATCGGTCATTGTTTGAAACGTCTGTTGGTATTGTAAAATAAATTATTCCCATGGGAATTTCGGTACGACGCAAAACACTTCTATGCCATTTTTTTTAATCGTCTGCAAAATAAAACAGGCTGTATACATATATAGTAGTGAATTGCGGCTATTAAAAATGTTTCCATCATCGTCTGTTTTCGAGTATTAAGATCTTTATTGCATCGAAGGTGATAGGATTTTTGATGTTATTAGTGAGTGCCTTGAGAAGATCGTGGCCTTTCTCTGAATAACGCTATCGGATCTATCGATGACCCCCTGATATTACATAAATCGGATAGACATCTTGCATGCGCATTAATATGTAATTAGTAATAAAATTTAAAAACAAAAATACAATAAATAATAATAATTTGATATTAAAACCGAATTTATTTGAAACAAAATTAATAAACTAGTTAAAAACGTATTAAATAATTTTACTAGTGACATCTAAAACATTTGTAAAAAACTAATAACTAAATTAAATATTATCCTAATATTTTAATGTCGATACAATAAGTAATAAAGATTAAATTCGATACATATCATATTGTATTATTCAGTTATTATATTAAGATCTTATACATACAAATTTAATTTAAAATATCTACTTGTAAATATTTTTTAAACCAGAAGATGTCGTTGTAATTATATCAGTGGTCGACAAATTCAATAAGGATATGACCTCCTTTCGGAAATGAAAATTGTCTGCTGAGCTACTTATACATATTCCCATTTAGATATTTTAATATCACAATATAATAAAATGGATTTAAATTAATTAATATTAATAATTAAGTGTTTAGTACGATTGAAACACAGGCAGAGATTCAGTTACAAATAATGTCATTGGTTAAAGTATATGGGAGACGGACAGAGCTTTAAAAAAAATAATTAAAACAAAATTAGTTAATAAAAAAAATTACCATTAGGATTATTTTTTGTTTTAGTGATCCAAGAATACATAGAGTATACTTAATATTTTTATATAATAAGAGTAATTGTGTTAATAAAATAAAACTATTATTTTAACCAAATTATGAGCTTTATTAACCCTCTCAGTGCGGCGCGCATGTCGTACATGTGCAAGAATCTTTCGAACTTTAACTTGTCGTTACATGTAAACAAGAGGGAGTTAAGTGGTTGTGTTTATTTTAAAAATTAGCTCATTAACACGGCTATCAGTAAATATTCAACATATCACAAGAAAGTTATAGGAACCATTTAAATTATAAATTTGAATCTAAACCATTCAAATCGCGCGTGGTGTCTCATTCAAATAGTAGGTAGTATCGGTGACTTATCTCGGCTCAGGGGTTTCTAAGGGTGTTCCACATACATTATGTTTCACCATTATACCATTACAAGTGTATGGATGTAATGGTTTAAAAAAAATGCATTTCGCATAATAAACTGTTCCAAACAACCTTGTAAAGATATTGTTTCCACAAAACTCTAAAAGCATCTCTATCACCTCCAGCAATTTCTTGAATATGTGGCGCAGTGTTTTTCTTAAATAACAAGCTTTAAAAGTGGCTATTGGACCTTGATTTTTAGGGTGTAAGATGGATGTGTTATTCGAAAGAAAAAATCAGTGCAAAGAGTTTGAAGTTCCAAAAGATGACCTGGCGTATTTTCCAACAGCAAGAGAGCTCAAAATTATAAGCAGTCCATAAATACATTTTGTTTGATCCAAGCTCTTTTTCGTCAAAATACTGGCAAATCATTTTTCGAATAACCTCTTATATCACGGGGAGTTTCTGCGGATTCATTTCCGTCGAAAAGAAGAGTCAAATAATTATTTACTCCTTAAAATCCAGAAGCAATCTTCTTTTCTATTGAAATATACATACGTGTTGGTATTTACTTCAAAAAGAATCCCGTCCCGTCTATATTAAAAATAAATTTAGTGAATAATTTGCTCTTTCCAAAATTTCATGGCTCTTTCATTTTTCAGCTGATTCCTATATATACACTAGCCGATTTGCGTAGCATTTTAGTGCTATGCAAGTTTTATAGTTTTCTTAATCGTTTTAATTTAATACTGCGATAATATGTAAACTGCATTTTTTGATAATGGTAAATTTTTGAATCTCATATTACTAAATGAAATAAATCTAATATTAACAAAAAAACAGTCATTTATTAAACTTGAATGTTATAACTATTATTTGCCATTTTTCTTTTTTATTTTCTATGACTATATTATTTTTAAATTATTAAACTAGATGGAGTAACTGCAGCATTGAAATGATCAGAGACGAGTAGCACGAATAGGGAGAGATTTGGGAAAATCGCACTGGAAATGGTATTCTAAAATATTCCAATACTAGCTCTATCTGTAAAATATAATCACAGATATAGCTGATAATGATAAGTAATAATAAATGAAAATTATCCAAGCATATTAACCCTATGAACTCCTATGACGTATTGGACATTAGTTTTTTTTCACCAGCTCCTATGTCTGGACATTTTTTCTCGGGCAATTTTTTTAAGTGTAAATAGCTCTCCGGATATTTGTTTTTGTTTGAAGCAATTGAATGTTCTAGAAATATGTTCTTTTTTATCATATGACCATTCTTTTGGCATCTGGAATATGAAAAAGAATTACCGTTATTGTATTAAAATTACCCTTTTTTAGTAAAATATTTACCCGCAAGCGATTCTTCCAAATTTTTTGGTCAATACACCTTGAAACAATAACAGATAGAAGTACGCACTTGAGGATAAGAACACGAAAAGTCAGTAATTGTCTTGACTACCTAAACAATAATTTTTTGGAAAATTATGTCCCGGAAGAAAAATTAGCCGTTGACGAGTCTACTGTTACATTCAAGGGTAAAATAAGCTTTATAGCATTCAATCCTAAAAACCTACTAAATAGGGTCATCGAATTTATGTTGTCAGACTCGCGCACTAGCTATATTTCAACATTTGTGCCCTATTATGGATTAATAACAACACAGGGTTTTATCAGACCAGATACAGCAAATCAATATGCAGCATTGTATTGCTTTATGCGAAAAACGTTGAAGTGGTGAAGGAAGTTATTTTTTGGGGGCTTTGAAACTTCAATTGTTAATTCATTTATTGTGTACAAGGAATCTGAAGTTAAAGCAAATAGAAAGTCAATAAGTCATAAACAATTGTTGATAGAACTCATTGAAACTTTCGCGCTCCGACAAAATCTAAATTGGGACGATTGTCAACAACTGATCGCGATCAACGGCTTGACGGAACTCACCATTTTATTTATAATAACCAAGGGATGAGGTACAAGGATTGTATGGTATGTTTAAATCGAAAGATTCAAGGAGCAAGAAAACGAACGCCATTTTTTTGCAACACTTGCGAAAGATAACCCAGACCTCATCCCGGATATTGTTTTAAAAAATATCATACATTGAATGACTATAAAAATTTAGCATAGTGCATATACACAATAAAGACCTTACATAACGAACCGCTACTTTTTTTATTTTTAACTACCCGATTCTGAAGCTAAATATTATTATTTAACAAATTCACTCAAAATAGCTTGGAGTTGGTGGAAACTTTGGAATAAAAAATATTGGATTGCAAAAGGTTGATTATGTAATCATTTTTTCCAGATAATAATCCTCTTTTCTGTTTATTATTCTTTTTTTATATCTGCATAATTGATTTTTTATCAAATATTTTTCAATGTATTGAAAAGTATTATTAATATCATAAATATAACAATATTATTTCAGTATGATTACAACTCAAACATCGTAATGCTATTTACACACATATATTATTGGATTATTTTGTATGAACAAGGAAATTATATCGGTTTGCATGTTTAGAAAATTGTAGAAAATACAAATACATTTGAATAATTGATATCCTTTTTTTTCTATATATGCACGAAGATGTTACGAAATCCACTGCACAACGAAAACATGGAACATTTAGACTCTCACTCTCCGTCGCATATCAACCGAATTTTAAATATTATCATTAAAACGTATATGATTAACACATACTGCCTCGTGATATTTTCGAATGACGATTTGGATATAAGAACAAATGTGACGACAATGAAATACGCGAGTCCTGTGAGATCAGTAAATTTGACGTCGATTTTGGTGAACTCGTTCGAAGCCGGTTGTTCCGATTATATAATATCCAGCGATGACAATGTAAACTTTTTGGAAAATTTCGACGAAAGTATCCACATTACGAATCAGAGGAGAGGTAATAGAAAGCTAGTGTTTATACCACAGGCCGACGATTTAAAAAATCGCAACGATCTGACTGAAGTGTTAAAATGCAACGCATTGAATTTTATTCCCGACGTTTTGTTAATTTTGCCAAATTGCGACGATGATGGCAACTTTTCCGGATACGACATGGCTACTCACAGATTTGTCGGCGTTTCTGAAAACGAAGAAATGCTGATCCTCGACAAGTGGAATCCAATTGATGGAACATTTCAGAACGGAGCCAATTTGTTTCCCGACAAAATATCCGATATGAGGGGAAGGATCGTTAAAATGGCCACGTTTAGTTACAAACCATATTCGATTCTGGAATTGGATGAAAGTGATAAGATCATTGGATTAGACGGCACTGAAATGAAAGCTGCCATCGAATATTGCAAGTATGTATTCCATATATACCCGATTCTCTTGTTGTATTTGTAATACGTTGTAAACAGGTGTCAATATACACTGCGGAAAGGCAGCACCCTCAAGCAAATTAAATAAAAATATATCTTATGTATATGAAATAGTATCAAAATTTATATTTAGTGTTACGACGCGGTGTAGAGCAAGAGCGCTGTCTGCTCATCAACGCTCCAAGCGTCGTGTATTAGAGATGGACACGGGGCAGCAGCGGGGTAGGGGGGGGTCTCATTGCTAAGCGCTGTGTTGTTCTGCGATTTCTGCGTGTCACGCACCGTCCGTACTTAGTCACTTATGAAATATATATTTTTTTCATTTTTAATAGTCCTCAGCACTCCTAAATATTTTATCCACGAGCCGTTACTAGTTATAAATCATTGATTCCTAAGGTTCTGTGATTTGAAAATTTTGATTATGCATTTTAATTCGCTTTATTACAATATCGCCCTTATAATTTTCTATTTTAATTATTAAATCATTTAAAAATTTACCATATCCGACTAAAATCGATGTAATTTATGAGAAAGCAGAGCATGTATTAGAACACGGGTTCGCAACCTTTTCCGGGTGGCGACCCCTTTTTATAAAATCCATGTGATCCGAGACCCCCATACAATCCAAAAGCTATTATGAATAATGTAATTAAAAAAAAACAACGAAAATATTTTTCTAAATATAATTTTATTTAAAATTATGTATGTTGAATAATTAATTTAATGCGATGATGAATTTTGGTTAACGCCAACCTCTTGTCATATTCAACATTTAATTGGTTTCTTACTTTTGTTTACAGTTTTTGTTACAGTTTTGCAGCTTGGATAAAAATGCCCTTAAATTATCGTTAAATTCGATAATATTCATTTCCTTTCCCTGAAGTTTCAGGTTAAGCCTATTTTGCTGTTCTAATATATCTGCTAGATATGCTACTCTTTCCAACCAGGCTTTGTCGTTAAGTATACCAAAAGATCACGTTTTCCTCGCACTTCTAGGAACGACTTGATTTCATCTTTCAACTCCGACACGTTTCACAACATTTCCTTTCGACAACCAGCGTACTGCATTGTAGAAAAGAAAAACCTCGTGATCGAATTACGTCTTCTTTGCACAGTTCTTTAAACAGACGGGTGTTAAGAGCTTCAGATTTGATGTAAATACATTTTAATGCTCAACGAATCAAGTACCTCTTGCAGAGGAATTGGAAGAGTCTTACTGGCAAGGGCAAACCTGTGAATTTACTTTTTTCTGAAAGCCAGATTTTGACCCAAGCATAGATGGTGCACCATCCGTACAAACCCCACAGACGTTTTCCCACTTTAATCCTCCAGTCACAAAAAACGCATTTATCTTCTCCATAATGTCTTCACTCTTTGTAGTAATTTCAAGTCCACTACACATGTTTCAACCAACTGTGACAGAATAGCGTACCTAGCATACCTAGATTACACTTTTTTTAATTTTAAAAATATATATGAAAAATCTTCAAACTCCAAGAGACCTTTTTTGGTTGAGTGTATAAATTGGCGACCCCCCAAAAAACCCTTCGCGACCCACAGGTTGGGAACCTATGTATTAGAAGGACCCAAATGTAATGTATTTTTTTAATAAAACTAAAACTCATATTTCTAGTCATTTATTAAACTTAATTATACAAAATAATTACCAATATTTCCTATGACCTTTTGCCATCTATTGTAAGGTAAATCTAAAATGCCTTTCTTATAAAACTCTGAAGATTTAAAATCGAAATGATTTTATTTCATCTTTGGATTTAAAAAAAAAACCTCGTAAATAGGTTTGGTTTGGAGAATAAGCTGGAAGCAATAAATCTGTCGAACCTATTGTTGCGACACTTCTTTCTCCTTCAGTAACTCATAGATACCGCGCCTCATGTGTTCGTATTTCTCAGTCAACGCATGGGGGTCCCAAATGCTTTCTTTTTTAATCTTTCCCATTTTTTTAAGATATCTTTGATTTGAAAACCTCGAAGTACCGGCATTGCTCGATAATTCTTCGATACTAAGAGTCGGATTTTCTTCAACCTTTTTTTTCAGGGCTGCTTCATCCACTTCACGGAAACGTCCATTTTGGGCTCATTTTTCAAATCAATATTGCCTGATTTAAATTTTTTAAACCATCCTTGACATTTTCTAATGTTTAATGCGTCTTCATAGTCATCGCAAACATTTTTGGTTGCCTCCGTTTTTTTTGGCGTGAAACTGAAACAACCTATAGCTACGCAAATTTTCTTCCGAAGTACACGTCACGGTCAATATTAAAGGGACATGATAAAAAAAATTCACTTACCTTTCTTGGGCGAAATTTTCCTATTTTGGTCAAACATAATTATTTTTTTAGATTATCGGCATTGAGACAAAGATTAAAATGTTCTCACTGTGTGGCTAATTTCCATAGATTGAATTATCATCTTGTGGACAAGCATCAAAATTATCTCGCTGTGCCGTTTATTTTAATAAAAAAGGTTGTCAGCTTTTCATAAAACAATATGTTTTAATTATTATTAATTATAATTATTATCGTAATTTCCTCATTACGCGACTTTATCCAAAACGATCAGTTTTAAAAGAAATTAAAACAACTTAATTAAAAATCATTTTCTGCTAGTTTTGACCCGAAAAACTTGTAATTTGGTTTGCAAAGGGGTTAGTGGGTTGAAAATGTTAAGAACTTCATTACATTACTCTCTTTAAATCAGATAAATTATTTAACCCACATATTAAATTCCTTCTTAATTAACTACTATAATAAATTATCTCTTGCTAAAATAACTTTTAGTTAAATGTTTCTCAATCTTAAAGTGCATAGAATATTTAAATTTAAGTCACATTTCATTTTCTTAATTGAGGTTAGCTTCGTAAAAACAACCCTTTGTGTTTTCTTTATCTATGTAATCTACCTGATCTATCCTAATCTCAGTTCTCAGGTGCCTTAAAATTAATTAAACGATATTTATATAATAAACTCAAATTGGTTCAATATGATTCGTCACTTCAAAGGATTGATATTTAAAAAAAAACTCTAATAATTATAAATAAATTTATGAACAACTCTTTATATTATTAACGATTTAAAATTTGGTTTGCAAAAATAAATTTATATAAACTCTAAATAAATAAGCTTACTATATATGTTTTATTGATTTATTATATACACCAGAATTTTATCACAAATCGTGTATATTTATGGCCGATAGTTTAACCGTTTTCCGCAAGATTAGATATATTTATCATACCACTTTTTAAGTACAAAAGGGATCGAGGATCAAAAATATTCGTATTTAATATTCGTAATATTCGTATTCGTTTCCTATTTTTTTTTTACAAGATGGAGCAACTGTAGCATTGAAATAATTAGAGACGACGAGCACGAGTGGGGAGAGATTTGGGAAAATCGCACTGGAAATGGTATTCTTGGCAATATAGTCACAGATAGAGCTGATATTGGATATGGTAAATAAAAATTATCTAACTATATTAATTAAATAATTAATTTTTACATGGAACAATCCTCTATTCAATCTTCTGTTTTTTTTATAAGTTATAATACATATAAATTTAAAAGGTACATTCTCGTTGCATCTTTAGAGTATTTCGAATCTTTCTTTATATCAAATCAAATATCCCCCTGTCGGAAAATTCAAGGTGAAAGACAATTTACGCTGAATTAATTCCATTCTTTTTTTATAGGTGCCTTATACTCTTGGTATCATGAATATTTATTTTTGGACCTCACCATGCCGATTGTGCGTACCGGTATTACGTGTATTGCTCCTGTTCCGGTGTAAGTATACACAAAAAAATGTATAAAAATAAATTGAAATTAAATATACGTTCTGTCATTTTCAGATTAGTAGCCAGCTGGCTTCTTCCAGTTCTTCCGTTTAACACGCTGATGTGGTCTAGCGTCTTAATAGCTCTCATAATAGGAGCAATTGGAATTTTCATCACTGGAAGAGTAGCCACGAAACCATTTTCCATAATCGACTCCACGATGGCCACTCTGGGAATATTCGTAGCTCAGGTAAAATATGATATCTGAATAAATAAATTATTAAATATTAATAACGTATGTACTATAGGTGCCTCCTGTGCAGAATCCTCCGACGGCTCTTCGATACGTCATGAGCTGGTTGCTAATCCTCAGTTTGATCCTGTCCAATGTGTATTCGAGTGGATTAGCCAGCAGTATTACAGTACCACGGTATATTTTTCGTTTTAATAATTAATATTATCAAATATTTATGCGTTAAAGTATTTATACATGTTAAAGAATTTATACAGAATAAAATCAATCTAAATGAGGAAGGTTTAGAGGGACACGAAACAAATTGTGCCATTCATCCATTTTTTGAAAAACATTCCGGTTTTGAATCGAACGTTCGAATACTCTACACGTTTTTCTCTTAAAGTGTGCTTCATAGATCTGCAGAGAAAGTAATCGAAAGGAGCAAGATCTGTGGAATATGAAGAGTTTTTTTTAATGAGTCATTCTTGCTTTATAAGGACGTCCATTATTATTATGAAGGATTAAAACCTATCTATTAAATATAATTATATGCCTGATTTGTGTTTTTTTGTTTAAACTTGCCAATTGTTGACAGTAAATAATTTCAGTATTTTTTTCACTTGGTTTTAATAATTCATAATAAATAATTCCTCTTACATCTCATCGAATAAATGTACAAAAGAAGTTTTCAGTGTTAAATTAGGTTTTATGGTCGGAATAGGAGTTTGATAAATTCGTAAATGATCTATTTCTCATCTCCGGTTACAATTTAGTGTTAAAAGGGTCGAATTCTTTGTCTCAATAACAAAGAATTGCATGTCTTTTTTGGATAGTACGTTCCGTGTTCAAATTCCCATTTAATTTGTTTTACCGATACATTGCAAATATGACTCTACAGACGACATTAGAGATTTAAGTCTCTGCAAAAATTCCTCGATGCTGAATCGAGGATCCGACTCGACCGGGGTTTTCAATATATCAACGTCAAATTTAGAAGGTTGTCTATATTCAGGATCATCTTTTAGATTTCTATTTTCAGATCCTTTGAAACCTTAAAGAGCTTTACTATAAAGTTCTTATTCATAAATAATATTTCTAAGCAGTAATTACAGTGTGTAAGTTTTTTACACAAACTATACTCAAACACTAGATTATAAAATACGCGATTTCTTTTGGGTAACTTTCAGACCAAAATGTAAGAAAGATGGAGAGACAAAAGACAAATACCTCATTGTTAAGGACAGTTGTCGATAGAATAATTTTAAATAGAATCCGTTAATAGAAAAATCTAAAAGATTTAAGCTCATTTACCAATAAAGTTTTAAAATATATTTTAACTAATTTTATTCTGGAGTGTTTTTCAAATTTTAAGATATGAACCACCAATCGATACCGTGCAACAACTAGTCGATAGTAATTTAGATTGGGGAGCCACACACGATGCTTGGATATTCTCGATACTGTTATCTACCGAGGTCAGTATATATCTATTTGCACAATGATAGTTTATTTAGTTATTTATTTATGGAATTTTATAAAGCCGAATATTGTGAGATTGGTTGAAAAATTCAAAAAGTGGCCCGAGAAACGACTTCGATCCAAAGGCAAGACCAGAAACTTTGCATACAGCATCGAAAGATTGCCAGCAGGTTTGCCATTAATTTAAATGTTAATTACTTCTTTTATGTTTATTAATTATTAATTCGTAGGTTATTATGCTATCGGTGAATATGTCACTGAAGATTCGGCTCCATACCTTCAGCTCATGCAAGAGGATATATACTGGGAGCAATGCGTTTTTATGGCGAGAAAAAGCTCACCATACTCCAGAAGAATCAACAAATTCTTCGGAAGACTCCATCAGTCAGGCATACCACATGCATGGGAAACACAGGTCATTTTAAAATATGATCTTTTCAATTTAAACTAAATGTTTTGATACAAGATCGATTGATTTTTTTCTTAGGTGGTTTTAAAGCATTCGAATTTCGGCGTGCAGCTGGCTGTAAGACTGTCTCAAGGACGCCATGGAGATGGCAGTGGTGAACCTAGACCTCTTGGGATTCAACATTTTCAGGGACCGCTGATGCTGTGGCTATTGGGATCGACAACTGCTTTCATTACATTGCTGTTCGAATGTGTGATCGGTCGCATAAAAAAATCTGATCGACAAACTGAATTTGTTAGGACGTTTGATTTAGAAAGATATTAAAGACATTACTAGATAATATCAAGCATCTTAAATATTTTATTAGGATTATTCTATTTATCTTCAAATAAAATCAGAAAGCTTCAGACGTTTAATCTTGAATTCGCGAATAAAAAAATGAGTATATGATTAAATAACCAGAGTTTTCATTAAAAAAAAGCACCGATTAGAACATTTTCTCTAGTATAAAATTCTATTTAATAATACTAATACTATAAGAAATCAAGGGAACATTTTTTTATAGAATTTTAAAATTGATCGTGTGATAAATGCTTCTCATCCCAAATTATGGCTTTTTACTTTGACGGTAAAAATTCATACAAATCTTTATAAAAACTACCTAATCTATTTTAATCCCAGTTCTTAACTGTCTCTATGTTACTTTACCGCTATATTATATCATTTTCTTATACGAAATCTATCCAAAGTATTCCTGCGAATCATCAGAGATGGAAAAATTATAAATAAGTTTTTCGTTAGTTGGAAATTTAAGGAAAGAAACATAGGAAAAGATGCGAAGATGTGGGTTATGATTTTCTTTATGAGGACAATTGGTGGCTGGAAGTAACATTTATTATAGAAAAGTTAAAAATCCAATGCTTGATGTTTTCTTAAACTCTTTTCATAAAAAAATATAAAGACATTAAAACTCCTTTCTGGATCATTTTCCAGGTATTTTCCATTACTTGATTATTAAATTTACGATCGCTTTATAGTCAATATACTGGATTGTCTACAACAGCAAGGAAATCTCTGTTTTCGTTTGGATCGTCGTCCCTTTACTAATTTGATTTTATAGCGCTCGTAGAAATGATACAGATGGTAGTTGAGGAGTTACTTGTTTGTTTATCTAATTTAGAGCAGAGTTTTGACAGAACACTTTCTAAAAATCAATCGCATCTTTCGCACTAATAAAATTATTACCTCCTCTGTACATATATGTTAATAAATATTAAAGTATTAATTAAGGCATTTTTATTTGTTAATGCTATGGAACAAAAACTTTATTCACCAGTGTGCCGTGAAGTAAAAAAGTTTGGCAGACACTGCTCTACATAAAAAAATATTTATATTTAAGACGATTATTAAAATATATTTTTTTTCCCCTAAATGTTGATAATTAGTTAAAACAATATGTATAAATTAAAAATATATATTTATTAAACGGAAAAATAAAGGATCTCTTTCGTAACAACCTATTACTTAGTATGCTGTCTTTAGGCAAACTATTTTTTAATTTTTTTTTTTGAGTCGTGAAGCGATTACATATTATATTTTGATATTAATCCACTTCCCTGTTCCACAAAGGATCTCGTGACCATGTGCATGATTCCCCTTATGGAGGACCATGAACATGGTTTTTTTCATGAGGAATATATAGTGCAGTGGTTTCCCGTTGCCTTCTGCACCGCAGTGATTTTTTTATACTGAAAGAGCGCTGCTACCACTTCCAGCCTTATTTTTTTTTTTTTTTTGAAAGGGGGAAATCATCCACCAAATTTTTTGGGTCGAAGGACTGCTCCTAGATTTATGGTATCCGAGATCGTCTATCTCTTTTTCTATGCGGAAATGCACCCAGGGAATTAAAAATAGAAAGCGTTGTCGATTTATATATCAGAATCTCCACTTGCCATGAAATTGAACTTGAACTTGAATTCTAAAAACAATTTACCAATTTTTTGGCGAAAAAATCGCAAAGCATGGATGACACAATATTTGTTTATGGGATGGTTTAAAACAAGTTTCTGCCCTGCAATAAAAAATATTGCGAGGATATTAAAGTTGAAACACAAGCTCTTCTGGTGTTGGACAATGCGCTGGGACATCCTCTGGAACTTGGAACACTGTGCATTGATTTTCCCGTTAAACTAGTGTGTTTACTTCTAAATACTACTTTCATCTTACAACCTATGGATAAAGGCACAATAGCAGCCTTCAACGTCTATTATTTCAGAAAAACGATGCGCCAACTCATTGAAAAAACTGATGGAGGTGATAAAGATGCCATGCAAGTTTGGTGGAAACAATTTAATATTATAAAAGCTAGCAGAAACATCAACGAAGCGTGGAATGAAGTCATCCAATCGTGTATGAAGGGTGTTTGAAAAGGGTTGTTCCCGAATTGGTTTTACAAATATTTTATACCTGATGCAGAAGCTTATATGAGGAAAAAGAA
>JAGXCT010033792.1:34728-46112 GCA_022495035.1 Philopotamus ludificatus | reverse complement strand
CTTAATCTTCTAGACATCTCTGAATCCAGAGATCCTCAAAGTGTGACCACTACACCATCTTGAAACTTTTGGGTAGAGTCGAAACTTCAGAATCATTCATTATATACTGATTTTTCCGTTAGTGGCAACCCTATTTTAAGCAATAGAGTCGAAAAATTAAATATTTAAAGCCGAGATGAATAATAAATTAAGTATGATTATTAAAAAAATATTTATCGTTAAAAAATGTATATAAATAAAAACATAATAAAGAAAATGTAAAAAGCGGTTCAATCTGGACGAGCATTGATCGATGTCTTATGAATGTTTAGTTTGAATAGAAATTAATTAAGGCTATAAATAAACAAAATATTATATTAGGGGGACCGAAAAGTGATCAAAACTTCGTCGTTAAATTGTGTCGAAACACGATCCAGCAAAGACGTAATTTTTATTATTATGTAACCTATTTTTCAGTTATTTTTTTTTTCTCCACCAAGGTATAAACATGTCGAGGCCATAAATAGAAGAAGCACACTTACGTCATTGTATGCTATTTTTGTTCGATCAAGGAATATACAGGGATATTCTGAAACTTAACAAGTGTCATCGGTGGTTTAAAATACTTAAAAATGGAAATAGAAATATCAAAGATGTCGCACGACCTTAAAAATTAGATGATGATATCCTGAAGGCGATGGTGGGTTCAGATCCTCGAAACAATTCAGGAATTATCATAGTAGATTATCTGTCCACGGTCTAAAGTCCAGGATCATCTTCGTCGCATAGAAAAACTGGGCAGGTAAGGAATTAGCTTTCCTCATGAATTGATGGAGACGGCGCTCGATCACCGCCGTACGATCTGCGCGTCCCTTTCGTCTCGGTATGAAGCCGATCCGTTTTTACAGAAAATTATAACTGGATATGAGAAGCGGGTGCTACACAATAATCCTGTACGAAAAAAACAATGTCTTTCTTCCGGAGAAATACCTGTTCGGACACCTTGATCATCACTAACAATAGAGAAGGTTCTTGTTTGTGTGTGATGGGATTTTTCTGGAATTATACAGTATGAATGGCTTGAGCCTGGTCAGACCGTTACAGCGACAGTGTATTGTGAACAACTCGAGCGAATGAAACAAGAACTTATAAAAAACGATTTGTTTTGCTTAATGATAAAAAAGGATCCTTCAACATGTTAACGCGAGGCCTCACGCTACAAAAATAACACAGGAAAAAATAAAGGAGCTTGGATTGGAGCTTTTAACCCATCAGCCTATTCACCGGATCTCGCGCCGTCGGATTACCATCTTTTCAGATCGTCAGAGCATACATTGAGAGGTAAAAAAAATAATAATGTTAGAGAAGTGAAAACACACATATATTTTTTAATAAAGTAATTTCGATATCATTGATTAAAAATCAGCTGAATTTGGCTGAAAATGAATTGACTAACGTTATATTTATCAGTGAGTTTTAATTATTCGGAGTTATGAATAAGTTAAAGCTCATCAAGAAACGGCATTAAATTCAGCTGGAAAATAGTAAAAAAATATAATAATAGAGTATAGATCAGAACCAATATTTCAAGTATAATATATAAACCGGAAGGTAATAAACAAATAAATATTTTTACAAGCAGTATACAAATATTACACTGTAATATAATTTCAATTGTTCTCCATAATCTTTCTCCATAGTTTTTCGATTTCTTTCTTGTAAAATGGTTAAAGATTTTTTTTATCAAAAAAATAATTTATTAATTAATTTATTATGTCTTCAATTGAAGTAAAAAAAATATTTTTAAGTGAATGCAATATCTGTTAAATAAGATGGATGCTGCAGAACTTCTAAATCCAACTCCCTGATTTTTTCTGTGTGATTCTAACTGCGTGTGGTCTTGCGTTGTCATGTTGTGGTATACGTCTTTGCTTATTTACCAAAATTGATTTGCTTTTTTAACAGTTTCGACTTTAATCTTTCTAATTGGGTACAATAAATTTCGACTGCAACTGTTTATCCAGGTTTTAATAATTCAAAGTAAATTACGCCCAAAATATCTCGACAAACACAAAGGAGTATCTTTTTCAAAGTTAAAGTTGATCGAGAGGTTGAAACTGGCACTTGATTTGAAGAAAGCTTATTTTTTGAGTCGTTGTAAAGCACCCATTTTTCATCACCAGTAACAATCTTTCTAAAAAACCGGTCGGTCTCATACCAAGACAAGAGCGACGAGCTGATGGTTATCCTTTGTTCCTATACTGTTAATAAAAGCTTTTGTGGTATTGAAATTAATTGTCTAATTTTTTACCAATCCTTTTCAAATGGTCTTGCACTGTTGACCAGAGACAATCGAGATTTTATCACAATTCCTTAATGGTTTTGCAAAGGTTGGATACCACCTATGAATTTAAAGCGGTATCATTTAGTTTTAGAGGTCTTCCTGGGCCTAGTTTATCGTTTAATTCTCTATCACCAATTAGGATAAAAAATCGGCCTCCTCAAATTCTGTCCTTAACATTTTTACTAAGGTTAACAAATGGATAAGAATAAGAAACGGTGGATTACAAAAGAGCTTCAAAATGATATCGGTTTACTTGTCGCAGTCGGGTACAAAATACATATTAAAAAAAATAGAAATATGTATGTCAATACTAGTGTGCTGTCAAAGTTACATGATTGTGTAATATTATTGTAACTCAATAAGAATCTCAAGAAATAAATCAACGATTTCCAATAATAATAATATTTGTATAATATATACATAGACATGAAAAATAATTAAAAGCTCCAACGATATCAAAAAGCTTAATTATAAAATACTTCATGTATTTATGAAATTATGATCAAATTTGCGAATTATTTTGACGCCGGCTTCATGTACGATTTTTTTTTAATTGAAATGCTTCAGCGATTTAAAAATGTGTTATAATAAATGTATGATGTGTCCGCTACTTTGGAAAAAACATAATTTAATATTGATGAATAAATTAGGATAAGATGAGAAAAGAGAAAACTCGGCTAATTCTTTCTGATGAGTTATTATCTTAATTTTTTAAATTCCAACATTGATTTGAACAAAAAATGCAGCCATGTCTTTTAGTGCAAAGTTTTTTGGTGGCTCGTCGAGTTTATCAAGTTTTTTCAACTGCTATATTTTATTTCTGTAACTAATTCTTTCTCAATTTATTTATTTATAATGGAAAATAGACCCCCAAGCATTTCAAGTCAAAATATTGAAGAATTCTTTATCAATAACTTTTTTTAAAAAATGAATTATTCTAAGAATAAAAATAGTTATTCACGATCTTCATAATTTGGTAGATATTTTGGATTTTTCTACTAATCAATATTGCGTGTAAATGACACGCCAACTCGGCGATGTCCCGCCGCATACTCCTGAGGACACGCCGTCGACTATCGACCGCCCTGTTCTCGTCGCACGTGTCAATCGCATGGTTTCACTCGCACTCGGCATATCCGGATACGAGCGAAAAAAATCATCGCGCCTGTGACAACACCAGCGAATATTGTTATTTTTTTTTCACAATTGAGGACAATAAAGGCAATGATTATTTATAATATTTATTCTTTAGACAAATACAAGTTTTGAGAGATGTAGGATTTATATTTAAATACTTATTCGACAAAAATCAATAACGTGGAGTCCCAAATATACCCCATCGGCACGGCTAGGTTAAAGCTTGGTTTGTGAGCTTCTCGACATTTATTATATATTTTTTTCTACCAAGGGGGAAAGATGTCAATGCCAACAATAGGAAAAGCATTTGTCGTATGCTATTTTTGTTCTGTCAAGGAATGAAGGCAAACGAATTAGCAAAAAAAAATACCGATACTTACGAGAATATTCTGAAACTAAACAAGTGGTGCAACAAACCACTCATCGGTGGTTTAAAATGTTTTAAGATGGAAATAGGAATCTCAAAGATGTCACACGAAAAGTACGACCCTAAAAATTAGATGTTGATATTATGAAGGCGATGGTGGATTCAGATCCTAGTCAAACAATTGAGGAATTATTATTGAAAATTGGCTGTCCATGGTCTACAGTTTAGGTCATCTCGCATAAGAAAATTAAAGTGGCAAGGAACGCCGTATCATCTGCGCGTCTCTTTCGTCTCGGTATAAAGCCGATCCGTTTTTGAGCCGAACTGTAACTGGAGATGAGAAGTGAATGCTACACAATGATCCTGTACTAAAAAAAAAAAAGATGGCTTTCTTGCGTAAAAGTACCTGTTCCGACCCCACGACCATCACTAACAATATAGAAGATCCTTGTATGTGTGTGGTGGGATTTTTCTGGAATTAAACACTATGAATTTCTTGAACCCAGTCAAAATGAAACAAGAGCTCATAAAAAAACGATCTGTTTCGGTCAATAACATAAAAAGGATCCTTCAACATGATAAAACGAGACCTTACGCTGCAAAAATAACACCTTTTACTGGAACTTTTTTAAGGAACTTTTAACACCCTTTTTAGATCGTAGTGTAAAAAAAATAATAATGTTTGAGAAGTGAAAACGCACTTGGAAAAGTTTTTCAATGAAAAATGAAAGGACTTTTTTAAAGGGGGAATCGAATAACTTCCTTCACGCTGGAAAAAGTGTTAGAAATTGATGGAAATTATTTTTTTGATTAATTAGTATTAAATATATTTTTTTCGTGATTACATTTCGGTCCCCCTAATATATCGAATCCTCTGAGAGAGGTCTAGTCGAAACTAGCATGTCTTACTGTACTCAAATGTAGCCATTGCATTATTCACATTTGCATTATCGTGCATCGCTTCATTCATTACATTGAATCAAATCTCGACATTTCAGGTTGGCAATAATCCAATGAGTGGTTTATTCCCCTATATAAATTATATCCATCGTGTCGGAAAATCCCGGAAAGTCGCTGCCATTCAAGTGGTTTTCAAACGATAACCACATTTCTAACATTTTCAATTTACTATGGAATTGAAAAGGCAATAATCAGATGTTTTATATGTCTTCCGAATAATGAAAATGCAATAGAATGTCCAAATTTAATTATTATAAAACTGTTTGATTTAGCAATAAATATTTTTTGCTCATCTTTGTTATCCTGTGATAGTTCGCGCAGCATTCGCATTTGATTTAACTAGGATTCGATGTCAGTATTGAATTTTTAAAATGAAAAAAGTTCCAAAGATGTACATTAAGAGTTCTTATTTTGTTTAAGTAAAACTTTCATTAGTACTTTTTTAATTTAAAATAGGAAACTATAATCCCATTGTACATTCGTGAACTGTTATGAATACAAAAGGATATGTAAGATAAAGCATAGATGCTGAAGAAAGCGTATTTGATTAAATTTAGTGTAATTCTCCATGGCTAACCCCATACAGGTTCGATCGATAATACATTTCTTTAAAATTTCGGTTTGTAATTCGATCTTGATATGACCTTCACTGTAAAAAGGTTCGCAATAATAAATTCAATTTGTATTAACGGGATGGAATTACGTTTCCCGTCGGAATTGTATATACTGCCTGTGCATCGTGCGCCTGTAGCTCCAGAGCACAGGAGGCTGACGAGGACAGATCTGAGCGGCAGTGTATCGCCGCTGTTCCACGGGAGCGGACGTGGACATCCGGGAAAACTCTCTGAAAAGTGCAGTTTTCACAATATCCGGCGCGCGAATGTGAGTATCAAATTGATATCAAAATTATATTAAAAAAATATATATATTGAATATTTGCATTTCATCAAGAAAACTTATGTCTGAAAATCACCGTGGACTTAATTAAAATAATATAAAATAAATCTTTATCATTTATAGAATATTTATCAAAGGTTTAAATATTATTTTTATATATTTAAATAATCCTAATTTACACAGATTAGGTTAGATATATTTGTATTATAATAATAAATATTTATAATACCAACCCTATCCTATAATAAACAGAGATGCCTCAAACTTATTTCTTCGAATCTCGCGTATTTTCCGTGACTTATTTTCATATTAAATTTAAAAGACTCGCGTAACATTCCTGGCTTCAGAATCCTTCAGGATATAACATTTTTCAAACAACTTCATTGAACAAAATAAGGTTGTCACTAAATAAGGAAGCCATTTTTAAATTAATTACAACTCTTAATTACAACCAGTGTTATGGCTTGTAGGTAACATGCATATATTTTCGATATTGCAAGTTGATAATGATTGAAACGTTTAATTGAACAACGCGGATAATAAAAATCATATATGAATATATATTTAAAGAAAAATAATGATATAATTTAATTAAGAATACAATATTTTTTGGTCTATATAAAAGTTTCAATTGAGTTTTCTAAAACTTATCGGAAAAATATGATCGTATTTAAATGAAAATTAACCGTGCTATGAATATACGTAGTGATAGCATGGATATTTAAAATAATAATAAATAGTAACATTTCCGAATTTTCCATTATATTAAGAAAATGTTTTCTGTTATATATTTTTTATAAATAATCGCAACTGCGATTTCGGTCGCGTTCGCGCCAATTTCTTTGATCGTTTGTAATAATAAATATTTTTTTTTACACCAAACACGTTTATTACTTTGACACTAAATGCTGAAAATAATGTCGATAGAATAAACAGATAAAATTTGATTTAGCTACAAATTATTTAATGTGTATGCAATGCGAGCTTTATGAGTTTAGTTTAGCATATTTGATTTCATAAAGAAACGATAATAAACACTATACAGTGCATAGATTATAAATTCGTTGATTGCCACAATTAATTATTAATAAAAAATAAATTTGCTGAAACAAATATTGTATAGAGCACAACAGAAGTTGATAAGTGTAAATTGAGAGTGACCCCGTTTCGCGGAAAGCTCAGTTTTCCGCGTTGCGGAAAACAAGCGATCCGATCGAGTTTACCATTATATAGAATCGAGTTACTATATTTGACTGCAATCTGATAATCTCACTCACGAATCAATCGCTCGTATCCATTAAAGAAAATTGCTGAAACAATCAGCTTAATTTAAAAGCGGAAATACGTAAATCGGAACAACCACGTGGCGGAATCGCCTAAATATAAATATTTACTATCGACGCCAATGAAAAATATCGTAAACCCGACTGTTTATGCGCGTTTTCTATTATTTTGTTTTATTCGCAACTCTTTGGCACACGTTTACGATTCTGTAATAGGTCCGATACTGATTGTGGCCACCGTTTATACAACAAAAAAATGCATACCATCGTCGGCATCGGCAGCCCAGCCCAGGTCATCTTATGCGATCGTCGTTTGAGACAGCGGCTGATAAATATTAATTATTCCGTAAACATGGAAATGACATTCATTGTTATCAAATATGTTTACAATTTTGTTACAAAGCAATCGACCCGTTTGATTGGCACGTGTATTAGTCTTGGTAGTGGCTCGTTTTCTGCCATTGTGCTTCGGAAAATATTGTCGCATAATATATTTTCAATCCCTAATAATAATTAAAAGTACTTTGATATATGCACCATACAAAAAAATGAGAAAAAAATCAATGCCAAAAATAATAATGAATTAATTATGCAAAATATTATTCATACAAGTGTATTTTAATTAAGAAAAAAATAATAATCAACGTTAATTAAAATCCACATGGAATATCTCAAAGTTTTGCATTCCACTGTAGGTATGTCTCTTTCCGCCATTCGGCGTCCATCCTTGACTTGAAAATGGAGAAAGAGTAATAGATGTTGCTAGATTATACAGCATGAATGAATCTACAATAAGAACCATTAAAAAAAATGAAAACCCAATTAGAAAGAGTGTAGCAGCTGGCACTACGAGTACGAGCACAACTTCATATATCAGAGATATTGCAATGGAAAACATGGAGAAGGCCTCCACGATTTGATAGAGGACCAAACACAAAAAACGGATGCCAATTGATACCAACGCTATTACAACAAAAGCTACTTGCGGATTTACGAAAAATTCAAAGAGAAGTTACCATCCTCTTCTTTGTCTGGAAAAGAAGCAGACTTTCTCACATAAGTCATGGTTGGTCTGAAGGATTCAAACCAAGACACTCTCTACATAGTTTAAAAAATTGTGCAAGCAGAACTGGCATCTGGCGATGTAGATGAGCGCAAGAATATCCACCAAATTTCATGAAATTGTTATTAATAATTCATATACCCCATCAGGTTTTTTAATGCTGATAAGTCAGGGTTATTTTGGAAAAATATGCCAGAGGACCTATATGTCTAAAGTTCATAAAGCAGCTAGCGGTCATAAAGAAGCAAAAGATCTCATAACAGTTCTTTTCTGTAGCAACGCTTCGGGAGATCACATTATGAAACCATTAGTTATTAACAAATCAAAAATGCCTCGCGTATTTAATGGAATAATTAACCATCTTCCTGTTTATTGGAGGGCCAATAAGAAAGCGTGGGTTACTGCTGCAATGTTTAATGAATGGTTTCATGAATGTTTTATTCCAGATGCCAAAAAATATTTAAATGAAAAGGGACTGCCTATCAAAGTTCTTTTATTAATTGACAATCCACCAGGTCATCCCCAAAATCTACAGCATGAGAATGTCTTAAAATAATTTAAAAAACAACCAAATTATGCGTTTTTTGTGTACTTTTCGATTAAACGGTTTTACATTAAAAATTATACAATTTCGATTTACACGTTTTTCTCAGGAACCTATCTACTGTGTAAATCGAGGGATAGGTGTACCTAAAAATAAGATTAAAAAGATCCCTCCTTTATTTTTATAACAGCTGGCGTGGAATCAACTAAATTATTAATTGTTTCTCCCCTTATCTCTTCATACTAGACCTTTACTGTTGATATTATTAGGGATTTTAGATTGATAGGCTCGTCTCTGTTGAATTTCTTCATAATGTGCCATAAATTTTCGATGAGGCTTAAATCAATACCTGCCCATGACGATGTTGACAAGTTTTTCTATTAAATCTTTGTCCATTGAAAGATAAATATTTGATATTTTCCCACAGATTGAAGTAAATGGTTAAACAAAAAATATACCATTTTAGCCCGATGACGTAGTGCAGAATCGTATTGAAAGATGTAGTCGTTTATATAAGATAGGCGTGGTTCTACGGATGGAACAAAGTTCTCATTGACGATTCTTTTAAAAACTTCTGCATTGACGATTCAATCGACGAACACTAAATCTCTAACTTCATAGTACATTTTTCTTATAGATGCTTCAAAGTTGGCCTGATGCTTTTTCCTTCAAGCCTTATAATTTATTCTTTTTTTACACACCGAATGATATCCGAGCTAAACAAGTTAAATTTGCTTACATCCTAGAAGATAATTTTCCTCCAGTCCTCTTTAGTCCAGGTCCGGTAATTTTTTGCCCATTGGAGTCTTTTGGACTGTATTTTTTTCAGGAAAAGTGTTTTTTACCGGTGATCTTGCCATAAATCCATCTTCCCTAAGCCATGCCGTTTAGATACTGACTTTAGTTCATCCTCCACCAATGAACTCTATTCTTATATCCACTGAAGTTTTAAATCATTTGGTTGAGTAGAACTTTTTTAAACAACGATCTTCTGGAGCGGCTATCTTCCGCTTTAGTCCTGTTGCTTTTTGCGCTCTACAGACCCAATTTTCACTGCAGTTTGACTAAACCCCTTCAATGCTTCAATTTTCGTGTTCATTTTCTTCATTTTAAATGTTCTATTTAATTTTAAACTATTTCCACTGCTATTTTACAATATACAACAACAAATTCTATATAGCAGTTAATTTAAACGGTACTTTATATAAAAAAATCATACACCTCCCTCTAATCACGAATTTTACTTGATAGCTAATAAACTAATATTAGCCTGAGTGGATTTCAATAACCATTACTTTAGTATGTTTGTTATAAATGTCCTTTGTTGAAGGCAAATATACAATCCCGTTGGAATTGAATCTGTTTAAAATGGATCATGTCCATTCGGAAGTGAAAAAATGCTGTTTCATACTCTTAAATCCTCGTGAATTAAAGCAGCCATTAGTTGATCAATCTTTAACCCATTGGTTATTAACTTCAATGACATAAAAGTATTTAGCATTTTTCCGTGTAAAAACAAGTGAACAAATTTTTTTTTTTCATAAACGAAGCATTCTTGTCAAACGACTGCATTATTTATGCGAATATTAATATTATTACAACACGAATATTTATTAGTAATGTCGAAGTATATTTATATAATTTATGTATTGTGAAATAATTTAAATCATTTGAAATTCATAAAAATCACACTGATTTTTTCTGATGTTGCAATTTTTCCTTCCGACAATATCAAATTTAATTTTGTCCCCACTTCGTGCATATTAAATATGTCAAGATATGTCAGAGTGCACCTACATAACTAACGAAAAAAAATGACGATTGCATTTATATAGCCCGCGAAATTAAAAAAACATATTTTTGTCAAATCTTGTACATTGCGCGACAACTGTTTGGCTCCACGCACATTTCCTCGATATAATTAATAATAATTATTTTTGCAACGGTTAAGTGAAAATCATAAATCTTAAAATATGACAAATCGATCCATTGTCATTAATAACATGTTTAGGATTTTTTCCCATTTTTTAGCTAAGACTTCACTGTGAACGTACGATTTTAATGTTAACACGTTAATATTTCCTTCAATAATGCGACAACTGTTTGGTTCTACGCAGAAATTATGAAAATATTTAATTAATATAATAAAATCCTAATAAATCACGGCCTTAGATTTCCGGCACAGTTTTCTTTGCTTTATTTACCGCAATGTTTTCTAATAAAAACAATTAAAATGATAATTAACATAGCCTTGCCAATGGGGTTTAATATACCCTCTAATTTTTGTTTATTTTTCTCTAATAACTTTTTATGTTAAAAACATTTTCTACTACAATTATTCGCTTCTGTTGCCAGGGAAGCGATGTTTTTCTCGCTCGCATGCAGTACGATATACTGAATGCGAGTGAAAGCATGCGATTTACAAGAGCTTAATCTGAGGTGGAACATCGGCGTGTGCGCGTGTTATTTACGTTTCATATTAATCATTTAAAAAATCCTAAATAACGATCTAATTATGAGGCATATCATAAATAACTATTTTTCTTTATTATTGATTATTCTTAGAATAATCATTTTTTTAAAAAAAATCAAGATATTGATGCTAGAATTAATAATTCGCTCAATTAATTTTTCCACAATTTTCTATATCTAATAAAATTGCAAATAGATTTACACCCATCCCTCGCTTAACACGGAAGAGTTAAGTTCTGCTAGATCACCGTGTTAATCAAAACTAACAAATGTAGGAAAAAGCGAGGATAGGTTATATTTTATAAATATTAAAGAAATAGGTAGATAGAACTGAAAAT
>JAGXCT010033792.1:12215-33638 GCA_022495035.1 Philopotamus ludificatus | reverse complement strand
GTGAATACAAATTTACCTCGCCAAAAAAATAATTTGGTCCAAAACGGCGCCGCACCTAGATGCAGAATCGTGTTTAGACCCGCCGCATTGAAAGGGTTAATGTCGCCAGATCTACTTTTGCCTTTCATTTTGATGTTGTGCAAAAAATTTCGCTTTTTAAATTTCTTAAGCCATCCCTTGCTCGCTAAAAAAAATCTGTGGCTTGATTGCTGTTGTATTTATTGTCTTGATTAATTATGTGATTGAAACGTATTTTTGACTTTTCTCGTGTAGTAGAGCTGTCTATAGGTAATCCTTTTTGGTTATTATTCTCTATACAAATCATCAGAGCCTTTCCCATTTTTTCTATGATTAGATTGCGTATGCGATTCGTATGTTTCGCACTTATTAAAGATCCCGCGATACCCTAGCACTAATTTTTTCTTCACTTCTTTTAATATTTAATATATCTTGAATATTTGTCAAATTATAAACAAATATTTTATCAGCTCCTCTGACTTAACAAGTGATCAACAGAGTGGGCAACGAGAGACTAAATGTCTGATGTATTGTTCTATTCATTTTAGGTGTACTATTTTATTGTGTTAAGCGAGGGATGGATGTATATATTTCGCTATCTATATTTTTAATTAAAAATAAAACAAAATCAATGGAAACAGTTGTCGCATTCAGGAAAATGACTAATGACGTTTTCATCAAAATCATCTAAAAAAATGTACAGATTTATCCGGAAGTAATAATGAATATAAATTGGTATAGTGCGCAGTTTTTTCTCATTTTCTATGTAACGATTCTGATAATTGTTACTGTGATGAAGTTTTGTAATACAATAAACGCGTATCTCTAATTGTTTTAAATTAAAGGAAAATGCATTCAGTATATTTTTTTTATTTTCCTTATTCTGATAATACAATATGCTGTCAAATAAATATTTGTGCTGCCTATTGTATACATTGAATCGTGACAAGGGTCGATATGAATATTTTAATACGTTAATATATGGTCGATTTTGAGTTTTGAAGCAAAGAAAATGTATCCCAGGGTACGCGTAACACTTGTCAAATACATACACGTCTAATACAGCATTAGTTTCGCAATCTAATGGGGACAAGTATAGATTTGGATAATTCACAGCCCACGAAATGCAACACTGGAACGACCGCAGCTATATTTAGCCGTGAATTTATTTAAAATAAAAAATTATATATATATTGACAATGCTTCCAAGGCATTCCCGAAGACTTTACGGACATCAATACAATTTTATGGATTTTTAATTTATGGCGATCGTTAAGATTTTTTGGCGCTCTTCGTCGTAAACGCGTTCAAACACCCGGCATCGTTCGCCGTATGGGCGTTTGTTTGCATAAATAATTGTAATCGGCAACGATGAGTTTTATAAAAACCTCTAAAACTAATTCACTAACGTTTATATAGCAATTAAAAAAATCATGGTGGAAAAAATAAATAATACCCTGGTTCGCGAGCCGCTCGCACTTCGTACCATTCTATGAATGAACTGAGCGTTAACAGAAGGAAATGAGAAAAAATTAAGAAAGCCCCTGTATTGTGGCTACCTGTGGATTTTATAGAAGGGGAGTCCCCCTTTCGAAACAATAATATCTTTCTGCCTCGCCTTCCATATATGTCATAAACTCAAAACAATATTATATAATAAAAATAAATTTGCATCGTATGTATTAATCACACATTAAACTCCTATTTTATTTTTAACCTATAATTTATTTGCCTTAATATAAAAATAATATATTCAAGGCGAAATTATTATTCGACTCAATATAAAATTATAATTAATATTAAATTAATTTCCAATGAATCAATTGATATAAACAACATAATAAATAAAGAAATACTAATATTTACTGGACGTATAAGTATAGTCGATTATTTATTGAGATTATTAATTAAAAAAGTAACTGAATTAGGCTGAAAATTAATTCTATTTTATTTCAACAACAGTATATTTGAATTATTCAGAGAAATGAATAAGTGAAAGCTCACCAGAGAAAAGGAAATAAATTCTGTTGAAAAAAGGCTAAAGCTGTTAAATCGTCTTGTAATTGCGCAAGAAAGATTTCAGACATTCTGTTCTCATTTATATATTGATATATTATTTTAGCAAAATTTATCATTTTATGAAAAAATATAAAAAAAAATGGAATAGGTTCTGCGGAAATTCGCGTAAAACTTGGACATGGGAGACCCGAAAGAAATAGCGCATTTTTGAATGAATGTAAAATTTATGTTTTTTCATATTTCTTCAACATATTAAATTGTTTCCCAACCTTTTTAATAGTTTTTCAATTACTATCTTAAAAGAAACGTTTAGTATTTTTTCTAAAACGCTTTTATCTTATAGTGTGGTCCATGGACGTCAAGAGAAAGTAATTGGATGATGCTAGGTCTGAGAAATATGAAGCGTGTAACAGAACCTCCCAGCTTAACTCCTGATTTTTTTCTCGGGTCATTCTTACTTTATAAAGGTGAAAAATTATTCCCTTTCTGTTGAACAAAATTGAAAAAATCTTTCCAATTGTTAATAATAAACATCTGCATTCGTAATGAATTATTTCTCTTACATCCCTCTAAACGCAAACCACAAAAGAGCTTTTTGAATTATTTATACTAACTTAGGGATACAAATTATGTCATCGCAAACGATCCACTTTCCATCTTAGTTGCAATTTATAGTAAAAATGGTTTCTGGTATCGACATTTTACCTTATAAGCAAAAAAAGCTTTCTTCGCCCAAACATCAGGTTTTAAAATACGCGATTTCTTTCGGGTCCGCCTAATATTATACGTAACTTGAAAAGCGATAACTATTTTAATATAACAACTTGTCTCCTTTTAGAATTAATTGATCACAAAATCGTTTTTATTACATTTTATTATATTTTTACAATCTCTTTGAAATTTAACAGGCCGTTCGATATTTTGGCAATATTTTTTGAAGACGATTAATTTTGTTTGCCAGAATCATCAATAACACCGATATCATCTTCAATATACGATTTATTGATTTCAGTTGCTATTGTAATTAATTCTTCCGTCTATTTCATAATCACCGAATAATTCGTCAATATCGGCGAACTCTAAATTTTGAAAAAAATTACTCTCCCATTGCAATCATTTAACTTAGAAAATTATTATATGTTAGATCATTTAGATCGTCATTATTTATTTAATCCCCTATTCTGGTCCAATAGTGCTTTGATCCTGTTGTGGATCGTATCTATACAGAGATCGATGGTCTCTTAAGGAATTTTAATACATTCTTTAGTGAAGAACGTAATTAATTCGATTTTACTGCTTATTAATTTGTAATACAAACGTTTTCGATTGAGTTCAAATCTGGAGATAGTAGAAGCCAAAGCAAAATAAAAAGACCTTGATCTTTTTTCCAGGTAGTTACTGTATGCGAGGAGTTCCATCTTCCAGTTCAATTTGTTGTCAGATAATGGCATAAGTCCTTCTAAAACATCAGTGTATTTTTCAGTGCTTTAATCAGAATAAATTACGTGTTTCTAAAAGTCTCTGTTTTATTTTTTACCGGTTGGGCCCGATTGTATCGGCATTGTTTCAGGAACTTGGTTTTTCATAATCTGTGCGACCTTTACCTCGTGGTATCATCAACCACTGTTCGTACGAGTAATCGTTTTTCTTCTATGAGTGTCGAGGACTAGCTGATTTTTGAGAAACAGACGTTTTTATGATTCTTTTGAACTGGAAAATCATTTTATTTACAGTCGCGTGTTATCGATCGCAAGCAATCTTGGTGTACAGGTTCTTCGAAAATGCAACTGATTATTAATGCTAACTGTACAAGGATCCTGGCTACCTATAAAATATCCTGAGGGCTGATATTTGAGTGGGAGCAACTAGAGACAAAGTCACAGAACCGTTTTTTTCACGGATCTATTTACTTCTGACACCGTAATGCAGATTGCTCGGATCTTCCACAATAAATAATATTTTTTTCAGATTTTATTATTATTATTTAAATAACAAGTATAGTAAAAGAGATGATTGAGTGTTTAAAAGGCTCAACAAAATCGTTTCAATCGTCGTTTGTAAGCATAGGTTTTAGCTTTTTAACGAGATGATACCATCCGGGGTGAAGGGCCCCGGCCCTCGAGCCTCTGCCGCAGCTCATCGTCAGCAGTTTATCGACTCTTGACAACATTATGTAATATAGAATTATAGAATATGAAATAATAATATTCGCATTAATAACAACCTTGAATAATTCAACAATAAATAATAAGCGAGAAAGTCGTGAAAATGAAAATATATTTAAATTCAATATTGTGAAAATTAATATATTTTCGTGTATCAAAATAATTTGATATTCAAATAATTTTGCAGTATTTTGCTGAAATATATTATCATACTATGGCTGAACAATCTGAACATAGATTCTATTTTCTTTGTTCGACGTCCGCTTACCACCCAACCGCGGATTTAAATTACATTTTCATCACAAAATGCAACACGATACTTTTACGTCGAATGCAGTTCATGTAAATCTCATTTTCCCTACGTGAAAATTAATTAGCGCGGAAAACCTCCGCGTGCTAAATATTGCCCGCCGGGATTCTGCGTAAAATATTAAACTAAAGATACATTGTAAATAATTAATTAACATGATGTATGTACACGTTCATAGTATGTTTTTAATTTAAAAATAATATTCACGTAATACAAAATGATCAGTCAATGCAGCATCCACTTCAATCGTCTAAAATAATACACCGTTTTATTTACGGTCATTCGACAATGTTTATGTAAGACATAAAATCAATTTTTGTTTAATCCGCCTAACATTTTCATATGGTAATGAAACTGCATTTTCCGAATTGAATATTTAATTGATTTTATAGAAAAATATTTGAATTGGCGTACGAAATTAAATTAATATCATTTCCAAGTTTATACCCCAGCGCATGGGTGCAGGGTTGCCTGGGGTATATAACCCTTGGAGAAAAGAAGATCGATTTACTTGGCAAAGCACTTCTTCAAGCTATTGGTTGGCGCAATACATAACCCCCTTGTACTGTGCGAGTTGTCATATGGGCGCCACCTCACTACCATCGAACCCGTTCACGTGTGCTTTTTCTTCCGCCAAAGGCGAGGACAAACTCCTCAAGAACTCTCCGGTAGCCAAGAGCTATTGCTTTGCTCCAGCATTTGGCCGAATATGTGGATATATTCGATGTCAAATATAGCCGTTTTGTTGATATCCTATATGAAATTTTATAATTCTTTTCTTCAATTTATTGTAATATATGTTGTTGTTGTGTTATATATTTTTCTGATGTATTATTATGTGTTATGCGTGATTGGCGAACTGGGTCATTCTGTAATGCCAATCACGCATTGTCTTTAAATAATAAATAAATAAATTTCAAAGCTGATGATGGATGAGAAAAAAGTTGCAAAACCATATTTAGCGAATACGGAGGCTGGCTTATTATAACGCCGTTATTTTTGAATAAAAATGATTTTAATAAATGAAAAATCGCCGAGTACATCAATGCGTTAAAACATTTTTGACCGATAAAAAATAAAGTAAACATAAAATACGGCTGCCAATGTCAAGATACGTCAAAGACACGTATACCAACACAATATCGAAACGACTGGCAAAATCCAAAAATTCCTTATATATTTTTTTATCAATATCAAAATTTATTTGGAATATTTAGATCATGCTATGGATGCTTAAGAGATGCGCATAAATCAGGACAATCGTCAAAATTCAATAATGACGTATAGAAATTCGCGTTCGAGTCAGATCTTCAGTTAGTCTGATTCGCTGAATTTAGCATTCACATTTAGTCCATCGTAAAAAATATAAATGATGGTTTTTTTTTCATTCATCATGTCTCATGATTTAATTTCTGCCAATATTGAATTTATAATTTATTTTAGTGTCACAATTTATTTGATTCATGAATGTAGACGATCTCACAGACGCGTTTATACTAAAAATAGAATATTCAAAGCGATTATATTCTTTGACACGAAATTGGGTATTAAATTACAATTTATATTATATTTATTTTCGATGAATTCAATATACACGAGTGTTATAATAAGTATAAAAAAAATATAATTGAGAAAAAATTGGCATAAGGAAAATGTGGTCGGAAAAGCGTTTCCAACTAAACGGACATGATCCATCTTTTTAATTTGTTTTATAAAAATATAAATACGATTTTTTTTGGGCTTAGAGTTGATTATTTATTGAGAATATTGATAAGTGATAAGATATCAATTTTAATAAAAAAATAATTAATAGAAGATGCAAAATATTATTCATTTTCTTAGCTACGAAAAATTACATTTAGAATTTTAATATTTATATTACTGGTTTATGATTATATTTTAATGAAAAGAGTATAATTATCATATTAATTTTCGTTACATAAATGCAACTGATATTTTTAATCCAATTCGTTTGGGACAAAATAATCCTTTCGGTCGGGAGGTAGATTGTGATTCAAAGAACAATGTAGTTTTAAGCTCTCGTCCGCTAAACGCGCTCTTCTATTTTCTCTGATAACAAACCCATTTAAATTAAATTTATTTTAAACGACATTTAATTGCTAAAATATAATTTAATTTTGGAATATTTTTCTCGTTATTTTTAAACAATTTCTGCAATTTTTGAACTGATATTCTTTCAGATATAATACATGAACACAGGTAATTTTACAAGATCAACTTCTATTAAATGATATCAATTAGATTATTATTATCATAATCAATAATTTTCATTTCAAAATGCAATTATGAACCAATTAATCGTCAGGTTCGAATTAATTGGTTTCAGTATACAGTACGTATTTCTATTAATGATAATTATGAGTTGGGGGCTACTTATAGCCGAGATAATTAGCTTTGAATCAAAGATTAAAATTTCCCGCTCTGTGGATAGTTTTCATAGATATCTTTTGATCAAAAATCAAAGATTAAATCCTCATTATTTTTAGGTAATGTTAATATTATTTCTTCAAACAGTACAAACGGCTTTTCCCAAATTTATCAGTTTTTCAAAAAACGTTAAATAATATAATGCGTAAATAAAAAATAATTTTCTACTAGTTGGCTTTAAATATCAAGTCACAATTAATGTCATTAAAATTAATTTGTATTGTAAAAAAAATATTTGTCTAATAATTGGTACAAATAAATAAGATTTCTAAATCACATATAATTTTTTAATGGTTAAAAAGACATTTAGCTAATACAGTTGCCATTTTTATATTTATTATTCATTTTAATTAATTTAATTTATTTTTTTAAATGGGAGGGAGCTTTTTTTTATTATTTTAATACAAAGAATTATCAAACTATTTCAGTTTCATTTAGAACGTTAATATTTCAGAGCTTTTGCTATTGCATACGAGTTCAGAGTTATTCCTTATCATAATGAAATTTGACGGTTTAGTTCATGTAAAGTTCTTCATCTATTGTGGGCTCTAAAAGATGCCATATATATTTAGAAATTAAAAAGATTATATATTTTCTAGGCATCGAGATCTTCAGATGGACATTATTTTATATAAAAAATAAATGTTTGTACCGTCGATATTATGACATAAGGGATAAATATAGATAATCCACGAATTCTTGAATTGTATTAAATGCAAGTTAATTATTTCTATGCATTTTTAAATAATTAAGGACATGCGCTCTATGGAATTAAGATTGGAAATATGTCGAGAATGTCCAAGAGATTCAGCTCTTTCATCCCTTTTTTTAACTTTTATTAGATTATCTTGTATTAAGAAAATTAATTGAAACGTACGCATTGGCTAAGATTATCTACTATTAATATTTATCTCTGCACAAATATTTATTATTATTATTGCAATGCTATACGCGATTTGTTCAAATACGTATTATTCGACATATATATCATTGGACCGGTTTTCGTACTATTGAATCATGTTAGTAAAATACTCAACCCCGTTAATGTTTTCGAGAACCATTTCATTTAGTAATGAAAAATTTAAAATAAAGTAAGTAGCAAAATGGAAATATTAAATTAGTACGAAACGAGTAATATTTTTTTTAAATAAAATAAATCGAGTTTAAAAGGCGAACGTAAAAGCTTTAAACTCGTTTTCCGTATTGGTATACTTGGTAGCGATGTAGCTATATTTTTCTATATGTACGTTAAATTATTAAGACTTTATAAATTGACTAGGTCGGGAAATTCGATGAATTTTCTTTTGCAATTTTTATCTGTTTATTTAATTTTCCAAGGGACTTCACGCTAAGCACAATTCTTGGAAGAGTGAAAAATAATATAAAATATATATCGATTTTGAAGCGCTTAATTCTAAAAATATTTACATTTTAGAGTGATTTTTAATAATTAAGGTATATTTATTTATTTATCTGATTCAAACTATCTGCTATATGTTTATCATTTTTATTAATTTATATACTTTACAGTTGGGCTCTTAATGCTTTGATAATTAATGATTATACTTTACACTTAATAACACAAACTTATCTCTAGATCATGGATAGTTCATAAATAGGATTACTTGATTCTTTCCTCATATATTCCCAATATATTTGATAAAACCTTGTATACAATGGACAGAGAGTAATATTATTGAAAACTATGGTTTTTTTCTCCTATAAAAATCTCTCGTCGTATATGAAAGTCGAATCTAAGAGTTACTTTCATTATATTTTTATTACAAATTTGCTACAAAGATTTTTTTTTTGGGTCAATACATCTGACCCAATGATTGGAAAAGGTTGAATAAAACTTAAACTCGGTATCAAATATCGCCATATAGAATATAGGTCAGCCCTCCTATAACCAAGAAATCGGGACCACGTAATAGAAGACAAGGCACCAATACAAAATTTGAGAAAAGGGCTTTTTAACTTTATTCTGTAAACCGAACGAAATCAATGCATCAATAATTTTTCCATTCGCATATTTTAAATGTCTTTGTTATATTTTTAGTATGCTCACGAGCACATGAGCGCTATAGGAGGGACTATTTAACTTGTTATAGGAAACTGCAGTATAACGGGGAGCGTCATAGGAGGATTTACTGTATATCAATCTTCTAAAAGATATCCATCAAATCCAACGAGCGATTTTTTTTTAAAATAATTAAAAAATATGTATCAACTCTAACTTTTTATATAAATTCGTTACAAATCATTAATTAGAAAGGTTTATTGAATTTAAAGTATTTTAAATTTCGGATATTTCCAATGGACCCCAAGCTTTTTTAGTTATTCAAGTCGACTCGACGAAAAAAAATGGATTATTCTAGGAATTTTTGGTCGCACTTGGCACGTCGTACCGGATGCGAGCGAGAAATAACATCGCGCCTGTGACAACGATTATTAGAGGACAATGAGTACAATAAAGGACAATGATTATTTATTATATTAATTCTTAAGACCATTTTAGACAAATACAACATTTTTGATATGTAGGATTTATATCAAAAGGGTTATTCAAGAAAAATTAAAAACAGCACGACTTTATTTTACGTCATTATTAGAAAATATTCCGGTAAATAAAGCAAGAAAAATTACACTGGAAATCCAAGGCCGAGATTTATTATGATTTTGTTTTATTTTTTTGGTTTTGATTAATCAAAAATATTAAAAACTTTGTAATTCCAGCCAGTGAAATCTAGCCTAGCCAAAAATTTATGTTTAATAATCGATTGTTGACAATGGAACATATTCACAACCGAATCCGCGTTAAGCGAGGCGTCGCTAAGCGAAGTACTACCGTATACTAATTGAATCGTTGCACTTAAGCCACTTCGTGAGCGAATTTGCTGTTAATGACGTTATGCATTCTCCCAGTAATGACGATGCGTTATTGCATACCTCCGTGATATTATTTTGGGCCCGATAATCCCCTGGGCCAAATCCGGGATTGGCTCCTGGTTATAGGATCAAATCCTTTGTAAATTAATGCGTTGCACAACAATGGGACCGACGAGTCCTATATGTTTATTCGCGGATGCATTCTGCAATCAAACGTGCATACGATTTAGCGCATTTGCATTGAATGGATGTGCATTTCGCTAAAAAAAAAGTGCAATGTTAGATAGAGGACATTTATCCTATTTAAATGTTTCGGCATTGTATATGTATGACATGGAAATCCGTGTTGATTATTCGCAAACGAATTGCATCGCGATGTCGTATACTCAGACTCGAGGCATTATATTGCGCCCCACTACGTTTATGGATTAGAAAAATAAACTATGCAAATTAAAATATTAGGATATTATACTGTCGAAATAGTATTTTTATCACCAAAACTACGTCTTTGATCCACCCCATGGACTAAGGAATAATTTCAACATTAAATATTCGATGATATAGATCAGGGGTGGCGAGCGCGTCGACCACGTATCCATCACTAGTCGCTCGCCTGTCTGAAGCGTTGAAACAAGAATCAATTTATTTGGTTTCATAAGATTCAGTACATTTTTTTCTGTGATCAATTTACAAAATTGCATAGTATTTATTTATTTAAAAAAAAAATGCGTGATTGGCGTTACGGAATAATTCAGGTCGCCAATCACCCAATAAAACAATAATAAAATATTATATAATCTCATAAAATTCAACGAGATGACTATATTTAACATCAAATATATCTACATAGTCGGCCATGTGGTTGAGCAGAGTATTAGCTCTGATTACCGGAGAGTTTCCGAGAGCACCTGTTCTCACATTTGGCGGAAGAAAAATAACACCCGAACGAGCTCGATGGTAGTGAGGTGGCCCCCATGAGGGCAAATCGCACATTACAAGGGGGTTATAAACTGAGCCAACCAACAGCTTGAAGAAGTGCTTTGCCTTCTTTTCTCGGGGGTTACATACCCCAGGCAGCCCTGTAGCCATGCGCTAGGGTATAAACTAGTAGAGTAGGAGTAGAACCCAAACTCCCTTATGTAGAGATACCTAAGAAATTTCTTCTGTATCATCTCTAATCTGAGGAAATTCGAGGCGTCATTAAGCGCACATATTATGAAACCTGATTCAAGCAAGCTCCGAACCAATGTATCGTATAGCACACGTATGACTAAGGTGCTACGTGTGTGATGAGAATTTCTCAAGACTAAGCCCAACATTCTTGATGATCTCATACACAAGTCCGATACATGTAACTCAAATTTTAATTTGGAATCAAACAAAATATCTAGATATTTGACAGACGACTGCTTGGGAAGAGTTACGTTCCCAAGTCTGTAATTAGAGATGATGAGCTCCTTTGATCTAGAAAGTGTCATTGTTTGACATTTTCCAATACTTAATGGAAGACGATTGGATATTGACCAATCGTGCAAAGAATCGATGTCCAGCTGCAACGAAAGGGCATCTTCCACTGAAGTAATAATAGATCGAAATATTTTTAAATCGTCTGAAAAAAGTGAAAATTTACATTGAAGGACCCGATGAATATCATTTATAAATATGACAAAAAAATAAAGGTCCTTAATTAGACCCCTGTGGAATGCCGGAAGGTGTATAGTAAGCATACGACGTTTGGGAATCGTATGACACATATTGTTTCCTCTCTGTAAGGTAACTCGAGAAGAAACATACGAGATTATCAGAAAACCCAAAACTATCTAGTTTAAAAATGTGTCTAGCATGATCGACTTTATCGAACGCTTTTTTGAAGTCGTTATAGATAACGTCGACTTGTACCCCTTTATCCAGTGACTTAGATACAAAATTTGTAAAACCAAGAAGGCCAGTGACTGTTGATATTCCAAGTCGAAATTGATGTTGCTCATCGATAATTCTACATTAAATATGGTGAAATATGTATTTATCATCTCGAACAACTTAGCAGGTCCGGACAGAACAGCCAGCACTGTAAATTTATTCAAAAGGGATTCCAAATTGTTAACAATTTTGATGCTCCTGCTATGATTGAGAAGCATAATGGGCTTATAACTCTTTGTAAAAATGATGATGTTCCAAATTGTATCAACTACCATAACATTAACGACCAACAGGTGTTATCTACAAAGATATTAAATTCAGACGATGTGATGAATGTAGCGTTCAAAATTGTCAATTCTATTCGTGAAAGCAGTTTGCAAAGACAAAAATTCAGAGCATTATTATCTTCGATATTATATTATTTATTTATTAAATCATAAATCCCTTTTATTGGTTTTGAATCAAAATACCCGGAATGGACCGAATCTACATCGATCACTGTTTTATTTTTTTCGGTTTTCCAAAACTGTTACATCTACATCAGTGGTTTTTAATCGGTGCACCGCGAGCTTGTTGCAGGTGCACCGCGAAAAAAATGGGTAAAAACGAAAAAATCCGCAAAATAGACAAACTGAAAAGAAGCTGGCGAATTATGAAAGTCAACGATTCGCATATTAGAAAACTTGCATTTCTATGGAAGCAAATATGTCTTTGCTTTTTTTCACATTGAAGCTGTGTATATCTAGGGTAAAGTTTCATCTAGATTCATAGCTCAAGAATGAGTTACAACAATTTTCGAAATGAAGGTTTGGATGATTTTGTTAAAATGAATAATGATTGGTATACTAAAGTAGCATATTTAGCAGATATTTTTAATTACTTAAATAACTTTAACACAAGCATTAAAAAAAAAAACGAAAATTATTTGTCATCCATTGACAAATTGTCAGGAAAAAAATAACTCTTTAGAAAAATCTAATAATAGAAAAAAAAATAGATTTGTTTCCTTCACTCAACGAAAACATTCACGAGGAAATTATTTCTGCGATAATAGATCATTTAACTTTATTAGAAGAAAATATTGCACATTATTTTCCTTCTTTAAATATAGAAAACTATGACTGGATACGAAATCCATTTGCTACAATTGATACACCGTATTGTGGATTTTCATACGTCGAAGAAGAAGAATTAGTTTCATTGTCAACTGACCGCACTCTAATAATTAAATTTTCCGAAATGACCATGGAGGACTTTTGGATTTCTGTCCAAGATGAATATCCAGTTCTTCACATGAAGGCACTGAAAATTTTGTTACAGTTTTCAACATCATATTTATGTGAGCTTGGTTTCTCAACAATAACTAATATGAAAACTAAAAAACGAGAAAGACTTACAAATTTAGACGAAGAATTGAGGGTAGCTATATCAAATATTCGAATATTTCTGATATCTGCAAAAACCAACAAGCTCAGGTATCCCATTGAATAATTTTTGATTGATAATATAAACAGCATTTTATTAGCAGGGACGCCATTTTGGGTGGATTAGAAGCGGAGGGAAATGACCCCTTCTAGATTTCTTCACCTTCAAATAAGCCATTATTAAGCAAATATTTTAATAATAAAACGCGTAAAAAATATAAAAAAATTGTTTCTAAGGAAAAATTTACGAGCTAAATTTATATTCAATATTAAACATGTTTATATATAACTTAACTTAAAAAGAAAATACGTCAAAAAAATTGTATGAAATTTAGTATGTAACTACTATTTTTTTTAAATAAATATGTAACAAAAATTATGTCCACATATTTTTTTGACCTCTTAATTCTAGTGCACCGCCATTTGTTTCCATGACCAAAAGTGCACCGTGACTTCAAAAAGGTCGAGAACCACAGATCTACATGAACAAATGGCAATCCGATGGTGCTGGATCTAGTGAATACAGTTTATGCAATAAAGTGTCCGAGCCGAGTTCGTTAATTTTTTTCGCTTTAATTCAGCCACATGAGGACAAGAGTTGTCGTGTTGCAGGATTATTTTACGGGTTTTCACTGGATCTGACTTATTTTAGCATAATGCCGTACTCCAACTATTAAGTTGATTACAATACAACTCCGGCATTAGCTTTTGGTCATACACAGTTTAACAATTCCTAATAAATTATTCCAACTTTTGCATCTCAACACACAGATAACAATTATTTTAATGCAGTACGGCTTTCGAGGTTGAAATTGCTTTTTGTCCAGGGATAAACTACTCTTTTTTCGTCGTAACCTTCGAGTGGAGAGCCCATTTCTCATCTCCAGTAATTAAATCTCGATGAAACTGGGTGGTATTGTTCTTTTTCTTGCAATAATATGCATATCTTGAGACGTTCCGTATTCTAGCGGTCAGACAAATCGTGATCCCAGGTCGAATCCCGGAAAAGTTATCGCAGGGGCTCAAATTTTCCAAGGCCCTCTGTACGGTCACATTTGCAACGTATCGGTAAAACAAATAGAATAAGAATTTGGACACTTACTATCCGAATATAACAAAAAAGAGCGAAGAAATACATGCAATTCTTTGCTGTCTAGACAAAGAATTCGACCCTTTTTACATCAAATTGTAACTGAACGTGAGAAATAATCACTCCGGATGTTTACTGTCAACAATTCGAGAGATTAAACGAGAAAATAATAATTAAACGTTCAATTTTGTTTAACAGTAAGGGAATAATTCTTCACCGCGATAATATACTACATTATAAAGCAAAAATATTTCAGGAAAAAAATCAGGAGTTAAACTGAGAGGTTCTGCCACACCTTTGATATTTCCCAGACCTTGCTCCTCACTATTCTTTATAGCTTTAAAAAAAAAACGTTGTCGAAATATAACTACAGTCGAAAACCAGACGAATATTACAATGCAAAATCTGAATATTTTTTGAAATTAAATATGATAAAACATATATTTTGCATTCATAAAAATACGCCATTTCTTTCAGGTTCACCTAATATATAATCAATTTTGAAAACGCGCGCTATAATTTTGTATGAACATTAAACCTCTTATAATACGGATTTGTTATAGGCGAAGTTTGTGAGGAATCATATGACCGTATTACACAAATATTAGCAAAATCGAGAATACTATATATTTGGTGAAATCTCAGCTCAAAATATTATATAAGATCGAGTCATATATTACTTCCTAAGGAGACAAGTGAATCTAATACTTGTATTCCTTCGCCATAAGTCATGGGGCACACGAGTTTTTGTTTATAATAAATAGATAGAAATATTGTTAATCTTTTGATGCATAGTTTACGTTATATTTTTAATACATAAAAGGTAGAGTCAAAAGTACATATTCGTCTATTGATTAATATAATTCAGTTTATTTTTATAGAAGCAAAATAAAGGTCTGCTAAAAAATGAAAGTTATTTATGACTCGATCCAATAAAATGCCACAGTCTCGTCTGAAAACCGACATTCCGTCAGGGCATTGCCTTTATGGAGTACAATATTCCGTTCCAGTGTTACAAATATTTACAATCCACGGCAAGAATACAACATTTACGACTTGCCTCATTATTTTTTGCATAACATAAAGGGGAATAAGCAGCTGTTTAAAATTTAGATCATAGCAGATGTGGAATATGCATCTGTATTTTAAATGCATTCAATTGTTTCGTTTTAAAATTCATCGGAAAATTCTCATTTTCCCTTTCATTCGATTTTAACACAAAACGTACGATTTTAATAAACCTTTGAATGAATACGAGAACTCATGTTTCCCTGTATATATTCGCATAGTGCAATGTTGATACTGAACGTTTCCAAATTAGCAAACAATATGATTACAATCAGAGTTCGTACTTGCGAAATTCGCGTCTAAAATAACAATGGCTTTCAGAGAAAACCGCAAAAACAAACAATACGCATGTACAAATATTATCTCGAACGCATATCCGAGAGAAAATCGATAGATTTTCATATAAATATTAAAATTTTCATTCATTGATAATTCCATTTCCTGTCGCATGCACTAGTTTGTATCACCATTTTTTTTATTCTTCGGCAATTCGATGAATCCTTTTATACGGATCGACTGTGGTGTATTGAACTGTGCAAACCGGATGTACATTTGTAAGAGCGGACAAATCTAAAACTCATTTCGTCGAGTTGCCACTGAAACTACCGGATGCACATGCCACTTCAATGGAAAATCCCCATCATGAAAAGGGATCTGGTAGTTTATTCCGGCTATTGCGAATGAAAATACACGGAAACGTATTTATTTATTACCTCGATGGTTTCTTTTTGACGGTCAACAATAAAGTAATCATCCAATATGACAATCAATGCCAAGATACGTCAGGGATAGATATGACAATACAACAACAACAAAAATAACAATTAGATTAATTAAAGTGGAAACATTTCTAAATCCTTCACATGTACACGACAATCCCAAAGAGCCAGCTTCTTTTTGAATTCATCGACCTTATTTCTCAATTTAAAAATATTTGTACAAAGCCCCTGGAGAGAAAAATTAGGATCATTAAGTAGACTAAATATGTCCGCCATATATGCGAGTTTACTCATCCATTCCTCGTCCAAAAAATGTTCTAGTAGAGCGGAGTTTCGCTCTCTCATAAAATGTTTTGCTTCTTCCCTTAATTCAAAGAGACGTGAAAGAACCTTTCCTCTCGATAGCCACCTCGCTTATGAATGGAGAAGTCAGAGTCAGTCAGTTTCATTTCAGATGAAACAAAAAAATACAATACTCTGTAAAACAATAAAATGAATATGTATTTATTGTAAAATTTACTTTCTTACCGATCAATTCCAAAATAAAAACAATTTTGTATCTGAGAAGATTTAACTATCCATTCTGAGAAAACCAGCGACCATCGTGTCGTATTATCCTACCAATTATTATTATTTAACCCTTTCAATGCGGCGGGTCTAAACACGATTCTGCATCTGAGTGCGGCGCCGTTTTGGACCAAATTATTTTTTTGGCGAGGTAAATTTGTATTCACCAAGTTTACCGCCATATTAGACCATTTTTTTCATATACGAGATTTATGCAAAACATGCTTTGATTAGATATAGGTTCTTCCATCTCAACTAAAAAAAAATAACCTGATCTGGCTTTATTTTCGTAAAATAAATCGAACAAAATATCAATTGCCCAAACAGATTAAAGGAGAAAAATGGGAATGTGAATCAAAAATCAAAATGCGAAATGCAATTTTCTTATACCATTACATCCGTACACGTATGGAAATTACAATGTACGTGGAAAACCCTTTAACAACCCCCCTTCTGAGTCGAGATACGTCACCGATACTACTATAGATTTGAATGAAACACCACGCGCCGAATTGAATCGTTACTATTCATATTTACATATTACATGGTTCCTATAAATTTCTTGTGATATGTTGTATATTTATTGATAGCTGTGTTTATTAGATGATTTTTAAAACAAACATCATTACTTAACTCGGTCTAGTTTACATGTAACGACAAGTTAAAGTTTTAAAGAATCTCGCGCATTTACGACATGCGGCCGCACCCTGGACACGATTTGTTTGCGCATGTACGTCATGCGCCCCGCACTGGAAGGCTTAACAATTACTAAAAACACAAATAAACGTGCAAGCGAAAAAATCCTATATGGCGAATTTCTTGAAATTTGGCACTGTCTTAGACACCCTAAGAATTTCCGTAAATATATTGTTTAATTCTTCTTTAATATATTGAGAATTAAAAAAAAATGGATTATTCTAACAATAAAAATAATTATTCACGATATGTTTCATAATTTGGTAGATATTTTGTATTTTTTTACTAATCAATATGACGCGTAAATGACAACACTCTCGGCAATGTTTTGCCGCAAACTGAGCACATCGTACCAGATGCGAGCGGTAAAAAACATCGCGTCCGTGAATACTGTTGTTTTTTTTTCGCAATTGCAGATAATACACGTTTTAGATTCCATATAGATGACCACATAGTTCCGACGTAGGATAATCAGTTTTTTACATATTCTCAAAACTCTTTTTCAGTCCTTATTACAGAATGTACAGTGTAAATTCTGAAGTAATGGATATCTTGACGACTATTCATTCATCATCGACAGTCGAAACATCAACAAGTGCTTAGTAATTTGGATTGCTGTATTTTTCATTGAATAATTTAATTACTAAGAGAAACATCTTTTCAGCGTTATGGTTAACGGCATCTGCCGCTGTCTCGCGTAGTTTAAAGAGGGACAAATAGTAATACGGAAGCGAGTCGTGGGATACGGTGACAGTCCCGTATATACGGGACGTAGGCAACCCTATCTATCGTGATATCGCAAAGGAGTCATCCATTATGAAGTGCTTCCACAAGGCCAAACAATAACGACCGAGTTCCAGTGCAGCCAGCTCGATCGTTTCAGCGATACCATTAAAGCTAAAATAACTGCAACATCCAGAAGAAAGCAATTCAACAAAAATAGTAAAAAAGATTTGCTTTATTCTGAATGGCGAATCAACAAAGATTTTCATCTCTAGACATTAGTCACATCCGTTGTTTATGCGATTACAGTTTTAGCCATAATCTTTGATTGATCATAAGCCGCGTGGACATAAAATATGCGTCGTTTATTGTCGAAATATGCAATTTTTCTCTCGATGATTTATGGCTCTATTTAAAACAGGGTATTTACATGAAAAAAATATCAGGCGAGCAATTAAAATAAGCGTGCGGTGAATACCAAAAGCTGTATTTCCATCATCCTATATGATCCTTTAAAGAAGGTATATCGAAATAAACAACACGAAAAATTCGCCGGCCACATGCTTCAGAGCAGAGTAATTGGCGTAGTTATAATAAATAGTACACCGGATTTTTTTTCACGTTGCCAAAAATACGTACCGTTTAAATTGAATAAGAAATTGACAAGAAAATTGAAATCCTACATATCAAGCGTGCAATAAATATTTAGTACAGTAAGTCCTCGAATTACGCGATTAATTGGCTCTGAAGGTTTTCGCGTGGGTCGAAAATTGCGCAAAAAATATGTTTTAGATTCAAAGAATAAGTGAAAGTAAAATAGGTCTATATATCAAGAAAATATTATTTATTGGACATATTGCGTATAACAGAATCATTCGGAAAGTTTTTATGAAAATGAAAGACGATTTTCTTATAGTAAATAAATATTTTATTGAATTATATATTGTCTGGAAGTAGTAGTGATTTTTGACCTCCTAATTTGTGAAGATGATTTTACCGTCTAAAAAATTTTGTAGAGACTGGAACAAATAATAATCAGAAGGTGCCAAATCTGGAGAATATGGTGGGTGTGGCAGTATATCCCATCCAAGCAGTAAAAGCTTTGGCGAGTTAACAAACTTGTATGATGTCTCGCAGTATCTTGGTGGAACACTACACCTTTTCTATTGATCAATTCTGACCTTTTCTGTTTAAGTGAATCTTCAGAATTGATCGTTGTGTTATCCGGTAGAAGCTCAAAAAAAGATTGCTTTAAAATCCCACGAAACACTTTTTTGATGAATATCGATTTTTGAGCCGGTTCATATTTTTTACTCCCTGATCTCTTTCGATTAACATTGTTTTAGACAACCCAATTCTCGTCTCCAGTGATAATGCGCTTCAAATATGGATCATTTTTTTGACGTTAGAGAAACAAATCACAGACGTTAACGCGACTGTACAAATTTCTTTCCGTAAGAACCTGAGGAAGCCATTCGTCGAGCTTTGAGATTAAACCTAGGCGTTTCAAATGATCATGATCAATTTAATCTTTCAGCGATCTCGCGAATCGTTATTCGCCGGTTTGCATTAATTAATGCCTTTATTGTGTCTTTATCAGCTTCAACTGGCCTTCCAGTACGCGATCCATCTTCAACATCAATAAAAATTTTGCAAACCAGGCACTGGTTAATATATCTTCTCCATACACATCGGATAACTTACGCGGATCGTTCAAGATCAGGGTCGTCTCCTCTTCGTCCGTCCTCAAGTTTCATCAATACATCGTTGCTCATTTCCGGTGAATGACTGCAAATGAAACAAACGAAATCCTCTTCCTCTAGATTTGAATTTAGTGCTTTGGTCATTTCAACAAGATCTTGAATAACTACGTCAACTTCTTCAGTTGGTGTACTACTCTCCTCAACCAATCGAGGGATGAGCTTATTCCACACGTTATGCATGCTAGATATGGCAGCTTCACCTCAGGCATCATCAATATTTTTAACAGCTTTATACATGTTGTATGATTTCCAAAATTGGGTTAACGATCTTCCGTTCTGTCCTTCAACAACTGCTGGCTAAATGTATTTCGTAGGCGTACAGAAAACTCCCGTTCATCACGCCCCCGGCGAGTGCGGATTCGATATAACGCGGTTATTTAAAAAGAAATCTGGGCACTTATCTGTCCTTGACACGTGTCATGAATTATTACGTCGTGAGTGGGACAAGAAGAGCGCTGTTACATGACCCTAGCAGGGTTAACCCAGTGCATTTGGGTTTATCGTTCAGTGTAAGATTAGCAATTAAATTGAATACATATTTTTGATCCCTTCGTAATTTTTAAATGCCAAAAAGACAAAGAGAAAAATCGCTAAGAAAAACGATCAAACTTCCATAGCTTTTAATAATTAGCGAATCGGCTAGTGCAGACGTAGAATCAGCTGAAAAATATCCAATTGGATTCAGAAAAATTGTAGAAAGAGGAAATTATCCACCGAATTTAATTTTGAATGTGGATGAGATGGGACCGTATTGGAAACGAATACCAAAACGTATTTTTATTTAAATAGAAGAGAAGATTGCTCCTGGACTTAAAGCATCCAAGGATCGTCTAACTCTTCTTCACGGCGGAATACATCCGGAGATTAAAATTGAAACCGTTGTTGATGAATCGATCAGAAACTCCTCATGAGATTATTCAAAAACAATTTACTAGTTTTTTGGCAAAATAATCGCAAAGCATGGATGACAAAAAATATTTATGGACTATATGCATATATTATTACTTGACAGTTATCGGCAAATTTTGCACAAACAAGGAAATCTAGATTCTTTTTTGAAACGCGGAACAAAATTAATTAATTTTTAAATGTGTGTTTTTACAATTTTTACAATGTTTTAAATCCCCCGTTGATGTACATACACCCACGATAAACAGGGGTTACCTGTACTTTTTAAATGTGTGTATTGCGTCTCGATCAATTGGTTGAATAACAGTGGTTGTATTCGGAGGAGGAAATATTTTTTTTATATTTTAATATTAGGTAAATCGAAAAGTAATGTCAATTTTTTGTTGTTGTGTTATATCATAACCTTTTTTTATTACGTTGAATAAAAAAACTGTCCATATTTTTTCAGAGGTAGACACCACCATGGAGGTCTGCATGTCGCAGCACGCGGACTTTACGCCACCACCGAGTGAGTATACTTTAATTTATTACATTCAAAATTGTATTATTTATTTTATTTATTGTCATTCAACACGACCACTCGATGGAATAATTGCCATCGCTATGGAGTGGCCAAAGCGTGGATTCAATTGAAACCAAACAAACGTCTATATAATTGAAGACGATCTACAAGCCGCATGAAACCGATACAAAAT
>JAGXCT010033792.1:0-12205 GCA_022495035.1 Philopotamus ludificatus | reverse complement strand
TTCGCTGAAAAATATATATATATATATATTAAGCGTCGTTGTGTGCAGATCAAATTAGTGCTTTCTTTGATCATTACAGTCGTTGAACACTGAGGCGAGTCATTGGTTGGCTGGGTTATTACATTGATTTTTTTTTATTGAAAAAAAAACTATAGTGATGAGAGTTCATCTTTTACATGGTATCGATTCGTTGGCCATATGTCTTTTTACTTGTTGTTATCACATTAAAACTCGTTTCTACGGCTAATAATAAAGTAAGCTACAAATGTCAAGTCAAAGACAAGTGTACTAACATATCACAAAAATTCAAAATCAAACCTTATATAATTCTAAATGACTTAAGGATAATAGATACACAAGCATTCATCAATCAGAAATTAAACGGATCCATTTATTCAGACTTCAGTTTCATTCTTCAGCTCAGCTCCATTATTTTTCTTATATATAGAAATTTATTATGAATTTTATACTTTGATTAAATATTTAAGGTTTTAATATCCGTGCTAATAGGGTATTTTGGATAACCCAAGTTTTTGATTTTTCTCGAATAACTCATTCAATATAAACCCTACATTTGTCTAAAAAAATTCTAAAAAATAAATATTATAAATAAGCATTATCCTTTATTGCCTGCAATTGCGAAAAAAATAAAAACAACAATATACGCTGTTGCCACGCGCGCAATATTTTTTCTCGTTCGCTTCCGGTACGATGTGGCTAGTGCAGGTAAAACATGAGCGTGACACGTGCTGGGAGAGCTCAATTTGAGATCCCTGGTCTAGTCGGATCCTCAATTAACTATCCAGGAATTATCTCAGAGACTCAAAACTTTAAGGTCCTCCAAAACAAAGAACTCGACTCCTTTACACCAAATTGTAACTGGAGATGAGAAATGGATCGTTTACGATACCATAAGATGAAAAGATATTTTGTGCATTTGGTGGGATGTAAGAGAAATAATTCTTTACGAATTATTAAAACTGGGTGAAACAAATACGACAGATTTACTAACGACAATTGGAGAGATTAAAAAAAATCAGAAAGGGAAATAGTCTTCACCCTCATAAAGCAAGAATGACTCAAGAAAAAAATCAGGAGATAAGCTGAGAGGTTCTACAACACTCTTCTTATTCCCCAGATATTGCTCCTTCCGATTAATTCTTTTTCAGGTCCATGGAGCACACTAAGAGAATAACGGATAGTAGTATAAGCAAATATAAGTCGAAAGCCACATGAACGAGTATTTCATTTTAAAACAGAAAAGTTTTTTCAAAAATGGAATTGAAAAACTGTATAGTCCTTAATAATGATGAAAATTATGTTTTATAATAATATGAAAAAAATATATTTCACACATAAAAAAATGCGCGAATTCTTTCTTTAATAAATAAACAGTGGAATAAAAAAGGTTTTAAAGCTTTTTAAGTGCGGTAAAACTTCTTGTCAAAAGATCAGTTTTAGAAAGGGTCACCGCGGCCATATGGCGGTGCCATTCGCGCCATATATCGCGCTTGCCCTATCCGTTTCACGGCGTTGAATGGCGCCATTCCGCAAACGCAAAACGCGATTCGATACCAATTTTTCTGAAGTGAACTCCTCAGGGACCACTCGAATATGAAAAAAAATCCAACACGACAAGTGCGTCGGTGGAAAAGTTGTGTTGACAACTCGCCCTTCCCCCCTCCCCTTTCCCTCGTCCTCCCTTCGGCAGAGTCACGGCAGGGAACCACCTGTCGGGGGGTGGGGGCAGGGCCGGAATCGGTCAAGGACTGGTCCTGCCACTCGTAGACTGAGACACTCTTATCCCTTTTCATCACCCAAATAACTCTTGTGCAACCTCGAAAATAAAACCTTTTCCGTATCCGATACTTGTTTCATAATAATGAATAGGAAAAAATGGAACCGATTTTTTTATTATGCCAATCAAATGTATTGTTTGTGGCCAAACACAGATATAAATATATATACACCTAGGCCTCGTATAACACGGTCATATGGTTCCACAAAAACAACGTGTAATAAAAATCCGTGTTATACGTCGTTTGAAGTTCATACAAAATTAGTTAATATTATTTAATTTTATAAATTTATCGAATAAATAATCGAAACTATTTATTGAAAACAAAAAACATTAACAACATATAATAGATTCCATATGCTCGACTATTTTTCGAGATCGGTTATGAGTTTTCATCGTCAGAGGACTCTGGATTATTTTTGGATTTAGCCTTTAAAAATAATAATAAAGAGTTGTCGGTTTCATGTATACATACTTTACGTACCATCAATATTCAGGGGCCAGATCAGTAATTCTAGACTTCGAAACTTTTTTTCCGTTATGGGGATCATTTTTCATAAAATGTTCCTGGATTATCAATGGAAGTCCTAAACCGTCATTTATTGTATTTAATGTGAAACGCTACTGCTTCCTTTTATTCATGCTCCAAATTAATTTAATTATAATGGTTCAAGCTAGCATTTCGACCAGTTCATCTTAACCCCAATTCTTTGATCCTCTAAATATTTCTTCCCGATGTCTTGAATATCCATCATCCATCAATCCTACTGTACACGATAGTATTCTGTTTGTCTTTTGAAATAAGTTTCTAAAATTACATTTGTTTTCTGCGGACACTATATACTTCTGGCCACAGCACTTTCCAGTCCAGTGGGTGATTTGTTTCTTCTCAATGCAGAGCAATATGTTTTAATTTCGAATAAAACAATTTTTCCAACCTGGTGTGATTGTTGATTTTTTATCATGATGTTATCTTTTTCTGAATATAGGCGGCAAATCATTGAGTATTCCCTACCCGATTCCAAACCCACTGGATGGGCAATAGTGTTTACGGTGGTAAAATAATATTTAACATTAGGATGTTTTGAAATCGGTGTCCTGGTGCATTGTCAATGATATGATAAATGTTTTAAAATCCAATATTTTATTCCTCATGGTTTCCATCAGATACAAAATGTTGTAAGAGCCAATCCTTAAAATAATGCTAAATAATACTTGTGGTCCAAGCCTTTTTATTGGCTCTCCAATAAACAGGTAAATTAATTTTGTCACAACATTTCAGTGCTCGGGGGTTTAAAAGACCGACAAATAAACATTATGAATTCTCCAGAAGAATTATAACATAAGAGTACAGATATATTTTCTTTCGCCACCTTAAATCTCTTCGCAGATTTTTCGATTTTTGATATGTAGGTTCGGTCTGGTGTGTAGCTTTTATTTTTATATGTAGCGGATCCTGGAATATTTTTTTTGCAGATTCTATATCAGCCGACGCAATTTGTCACAGTCTGTAACTCCGTCTGAAGAAATATTCAAATGATAGACCAAATTGTCCAGATCTTTTATTACTTCTTTATCTTCGCTCTCAATAAATACGTAATCATATTTATTCTTCGGCTAGTTTATACGACATATTGATAGGTTTTAATTTTTGAAATAATAAAAAAATTACATCAATCTGGACCCCATTAGACGACTTATTTATGTATGGGACAGGAACCACAGAACGTGTAATATCAATATAAAAATATTGCTTTACAGTAAATAATGATTCTAAGAATTACCAAATTTCTGTTAGTCCCATTTAAGGACGAACACAGCCTTTATTACATTCGTAATATTTTACGAATGATTTTTTTTGCAATGTTTAGAAATTTTTTTTTAATTAAAAATATATGATAATATTAAAATAATTTTCACATATTAATAATAAATCTATGTAGTATATATAAAAAAATAAATAACAATATTATATTCCGAATTTAAAGTATATCATTTAAAACTTTTTGAGTAATTCCATTTTGAATGCAGAGATCTGACGCTCGGATAAAGAAAATCAACACAGACATCTCTCTCGGTTGTTTAGAGAAGTTTAACCGATATCACAGTATGTTAGTTATCAATCACTATTAATACTACTAAAACTAGCTATTCGGACATTTATAAGTGATTGTAAATGATCTCGTTCCCAACAAAACTCTGGAAGTAACAATGATGGAAATACTGCTCTGCGATTTTTTTAAAATGCTACACAAACTGCAGAGAAAACAAGTATTGATGAAAGATTGATAAAGAATTAACATGTAATTCTTCAAACATTGTCATCAGGAATAAAAATAAATCAACAGAAAATTGGAGAATTTGCCCTCGAGATCGGAAATACTTAGTTAGTAAGAGATCGGAAATCTGTTAGTAAGTGCAATTGGTACTATATGCCATCATCTGCCCTGGAGAAAGTATCTTAAAGCATAAAGCAGTATTGACTATTAGAAGATGCTCAAGAGTCTCGCAATAAGCATACAAAAAAATGAGATTATCTCCTTCAAGAAAATTCTCAGAGTATGTAACTAACCTCGAACCAAAAGATCCTTATATGACGATTATGACATTACTACTATTGTTTTTAGCTAACACATAATACTGGTAATTTAATATACAAAATTATTTAGAATAACATGACATATATGCTTTACAATGTCACATTTTTTGCCACATGCCAGATTATTTTTTAATTATTATTTATTTGTTGTAAATATTAAAAAATAATTTAACGAGATAATCCAATGCTCCATTAAAAATAATTGTTTTCCGATATATATTAATAAATTGCATAAAAAGGTTCCAGAATGTTTTTTTATAATAAAAATAGGTCAATTTAATATCGGAAATACGAGAAAATATATTTTCAGATTTATTGTGCATTTTTAATAAATAGTTTCAGCTCGGAAAATTTCGTACAATTCCGTTTCGTCGAAAATTTTTGCGGAAAATCGTTTTATTTTCCGAACCGAATTAAAGTCCTCGTTAAATATTATATATGGAGGTATTCTATGTCTCAATGTAAATATTATCTCACTCGCTTTATTTATTACCCCCCATAATATAAATGTACTTAGAGTACTTCCTGTATTTGATGTTTGCACGTAGGAGTGTTTATTAACCTTGCGGTGTTTAATGGATGGATATCGTCTGAGGTCAAACAAAACTATTTTTCGCAATCGACGATCTTATATTTGAATTAATGAAGGTCGCATTATTAAATAAAAAACGGCCGCGATGCTTCTGGCGATCCTTGCCACTCGAGTATCCATCGTCGACTCGTACCCTTAATTCAAATATTACGATCTCGAATAAATACGGGCTTCCAAGAAAACGCGGGAGATATTAATAGACGCAAAATGAGACTTTCGGGAACAAAAAGTATCCCGGTGCTATTTCACGCACCGGCTGATGCGGATACTGCAATCGCCCCCGTTCATTTTTCTTTTTCTTTTTTTTTTCGCTGACGATAGCTCAAAAAAACCGAGGACCACTTGGACGAGAGAGACCTTGGCCCTCTGGCGGAGTTCAGGTGCACTGAATGTCGCGAGGTTTCCAGCTGAGGAAAATTTAATGAGCCGATGTCATGAACAGACTCGCTAAAATCGAATCTGGGATTATATAATCACGAATTTTTTTTATTTTAAAAAAATATAATCTCATTATGGTAATAATAATTATAAAGACTTTTTCCGTTTTTCAGCAGACAATATTTTTTTTAGTAATGAATCGCGATGTGATGTATCATCACGAACGGCTCAATGAGCGACACATGTGCATATGTAATATTCTGTAACGTGCTAACGATTCACTGTCGATTTAAAAATAATATTTAAGAATATACGCGATATTAATGTATTACTATTTTGCTCTCAAAATTACGGAAACAAAAAAAAAACAATAAAGAAAATTATGTATCAAAGAAAATACTACTACGATCATACTACGAATTACGTTTCATTAAAAAAATATTCATTTTATAATCGAAGGTCGTGTTAGATTTCAGCTTGAGCAAAGATATCCGAAGGCCCGGAAAACCTCCATTGGTTATTGACGTTTAATTTATGTATACCGCAAAGGAATAATTGAAGAATCAAATCACAATAAATATATTTCTTGCAAACCTTTTTACGTATATTTTGCAAAAAACAAGTTTTCAGGAATTGAAAATGACCATATGATTAAGCCCCAATGCTCGACTCTGATAAACTCTATATGCAGACGGGAAATAAAAAAAATTAAATTATCAAGAATTGATTTAATGTCGTAATTGAAACGTAAAGTGTAATTTCCATATAACACTGGGTTGCCATTATTAAATTGTTAGAATTTTCTGATCAAAGCTGTGTTTGTCGACCTAACAAACTCGGATTAAGATGCCTAAAAATCAGAGGTGTCCAACTAAAATCAAAGGACACATAAATATAATATAAATTAATAAAAATACAATAAAATATAATTTTTAAATATTGACTAAAAATTTTGCACACATTGCCTTAAATTGGAAAATTTATCTTCTCAGATTTATATATATATATATATATACATCTGATAAGGTTCATGTAATTTAATCCCTTCGAACGTGGCATAAATTTTAATGCTTGATTGCAAGTCTATAAGCTCGATTTGTAAATTTGAAGCCACAGATTTGAGACCTTCAACCATCAAATAGGGTTAAGAAAATTGTGAAATTTTCCTCATGTTTTTGCATGTATGAAACACTTTCGTCGAATACTTAAATTAATTAAAATGTAAATCCTACACGTCATGAACTTTTTCTACTTTGTCTAAAAAGTCTAAAGAATAAATATAATAAATAATTATTGACCTTTATTGTGCGCAATTGTGAAAAAAAAAATAACAACAATATTCACTTCCGTTGCCAGGGAGGCGATGCTTTTTCTCGCTCGCATCCGCTACCATGTGCCAAGTACGAGTGACACGTGCCGCGAGAATATGGCGGGACAACGCCGGGTGTGCTTGTCATTTACGCCACATATAAATTAGTATAAAAATCCAAAATATTGACCAAATATTTATTCTTAGAATAAACATTTTTTTTTAAAAATGCCAAGACATTGAAGAATATTTCATCAATATGTTGACTTTAAATGCTTGGGGTGATTTTTTTCCTTTTTTCATTGTAAATAGACCCCTTCGGACGACGCGGTTGGTTTTGAGCCGCCGTGACGGATCGATTAATGAGTTTTTTTTAATTAGATAATCAACATAACAAGCTACTTATTTCATATTATAGCACATAATTTTTTGAGATGTAGAAAGCAATGGGGAATGAACTTTTTAATACCATTTGAATTTTTCTACTGAAAATTTGAGAGCTTTTTGTGTTCCAGAATTAAAACATTTCTTCCAATCATCGAAGGGGCGTTTATCTGGTTGTCGATCAATTTATCTTATGATTCTTTTCTTTGATATCTTTTCCGTGATTTTATCTTTCCACACACACAATATTCAAAAGTTTTTCTGCTATATTCAGTCGATTATCGACACTAATTTCTGTAAAACCGACTGAGAATATTTTTTAATGTCAGTACATCATGAAAATGGTGACATTTCATTTAGAAATGAAAATCTTTCTGTTATTTCTTGCATATCTCTCCACTACTTTTTGTCTTAGTTGCAGGTTTATCAAGAATTACACAAAAGTGATATATCTATATAAATCTCTGACCTTTCAGATTGTAATAGTTTTTCTCATACGTTTGCGTATTGTATTGTATATTTCCTTTGCATATTCAAGTGCATAGTTGATCCTCATTTTGTAGAACTTTGCTTGCTCTGCGAAAATTCTACAAAATCTCTGGCTTTAAGACTTTGAAAGCAAGAACAAGATTATGAATGCACATTCAATTAACACCAGCGACAGTTGGCAACTAAACTAAGAATTTCTTATGAGTACTTACTCATACCCCGTCACTTGCGCTGTTTAAACGCATCTAGCATTGTTCAAAATTTGTACAGCTTTAAATCTGCCAGCACAATGTGCTTTATTTTGCAGGATAAACACGTTAACGAAAAAGAGAACGCTTTATAAACAGATAATAGCTATAAATTTAATAAATTATTAAATGATAAATTCTATGAAAACTTTATTAGATGTCTCGTCCTCCCTTAAATCCATAAGCACGTGCTTACTTTATTTATAGAAATAATCCAGCTACCTAAATTATTGATTTAAAATTACCTAACCCAACCTTATCTACCAAAAAAGAATGAACTTAACTTAACTTAAAAAATCAATATTACAACATTGATACAAAACAATCATAACTCTTTGATTGATCAAGATATTGAGCCGAAAATTTGAATTAATTGAATTTCATCATTTAATAAATAGTTAATAAAAAAAAAAATAATATCTAATAGGAAGGGTCACTAAACTTATTGGAAACGGGCCGAATTGATTTTTTTTATAAAATATGGTTTGAGCATGGTCTTTAGAATATTTTTATAGAAGGATTGTGTGTAAAATTTCAAGGTCTTTAGCCGTTGGGTTACTGGGAAAGGCTATAATTCTTATTATCCACAACAGCTGTCTTTATATCTCCGAATGTTGAGAAACGTCATAAATAAAAGAGAATAATTACGATAAGACATCAGAAAGAATTTATTCATCAAAAATAAAACTACGTATTCTACCGATAAGATAATAAAAAAAAGCGTTGTAATAGATTCAGCAGATCAAAGCGCATAATTTCGCCTGACGGAAAAGATTATACCAGTGTAACAAATAAATAAATTCAAGTAAAGCCTTAAAATATTTCGAATAAATAGTTTTATATACAATTGCCTAAAATCTGTTTAAGATCTGAAAAAAATATTTTTGTATTGCTACAACTAAAAAAAATATTTAAAAAAAATAAAACGTTGTAAAAGTTACAGCCGATCAAACGCGTAGTGTCGGCTAGCGTGTGATATGCGCGCCCCGGACGTACACAAAAACGCTTTCGCGACCCCCGTAGGCAACGAGTAAAAAAACAATTTCCTACCGCACAAAAAATATTGATATAAAAAGCTATCGTATTTTTTTAAATGCTACAAATATTTATATTATATTTTACAGAATTAATTCGGTAAATATTTTATGAACAAACTTGTTAAACTGATTTATTAAGATATTAATGCGATAAATACCCCGCGGATAAGCAAATAATAAATATAATATCAAATTTTAGTTTTTTTAAACAAAAATATTTTTTTTAAATAAGTTTTCTATAAAATGTATCTCAGACAAAAGGTCTCCTCGTGTTCGATGAGCCGTAAACCTTTTACAAGGCATATAAAGTGCCCAACTCCTTTCGTTCGTCCATTGAACTCGGAATATTCTACGCTTATCCGTCTGAATACGTATTGAAATCAATCCTCGTAAGATCACCGTTCCCTACCGAAGGTGTTATCTTATTTTATATATTATATATAATATCAAATAAATTCGCCCCGGATCTTTTTGTTTCGTATGTTCGTTAAACTTCTTCATTACATAAACAATTATATTTATGTACGGTGGGGGGTTTATTCACATATTTTTCCACGTGAATATAAGGCATTTCAATAAACGTTATTCAACAATTAATAAACACAATTTAATATCCAACAATTATAATAATGACATGAGTAACAATAACATTCATATGACTGAATGCCATTATTCGAAAGACGTGATAACACTAAATTTATATCCAGTGGCGACTCGTTGGTGAGATATTTGGATAATATTAAAAATATGATGCGGAATATTAAAAAAATTAAAATATAAACAAGTGAAAGGCGGCACGTGGTACAAAGAAAATGTGAGTTAGTATGACTGCACCAACTCGCAGTGAGACACGACGTTTAACGGCAAGACCCCCCCCCTCCCCGCACTCCGCTACCGGCCCGCACCCATCTAATACCCGTCGCTTGTAGCGCTGACGAGCACACAGCGCTCTTACTCAAATTTGAAAAGTTTGATGGAATTGATTAATTAAATAAAATACTTTGAATATATTTATCCATTATATAACACAGCGCTTAGCGATGAGACCTCCCTCCCCACCTTGTTGCCGCCCCGCATCCATCCAATACACGACGTATACAATACAATAGCGCTGAAGAGCAGACAGCGCTAAATATAAACACTAAATATAAATTTAATTTATTTGTTTATATACATAATCAATGGACACATATATATGAATATATAAAAAAATATTTTTCCTCAATTTGTTTGGAGGTGCTGCAGCTCCGCAGTGTATATGGACGAGCCATTTATATATGGAAAAATCCATTTTATACGTTTGGAAATCTACTATATTAAATATATTTACAAGAATATCGAGTAGTAGGACACCTTGGGCTTCGCCCACTTGATACCCAATATTCAATTACATAACACACTCTTATATAAATACATCGGATACTGAAAACGTCGAGCAATACAGTATTGTTCATTGGGATATATATTTGATTAGTTTGCTTTTTATTACACAATTACATTTTATTAATAAATACATATTTTTTTAAATTAATAAAATAACTCTCAATGTAAGCTACCAATATGACTATATAGTTATACATATTTTTAAATATTCAAAAACAAAACGAATCCAGTTTTGAAGACTTTCCAAAAAAAATTTGCAGCTATTGGGGGTTATTAATGAATTTTAGACTTTTGGTTTCAGTTGTTAACTTATCGGAAATGCCACATAAATAATTTGTTATCCATAAAAACTTAAATATAAAGGGCACCGGACGAAAATGTTGAAACTTAATCAATATATAATAATCAATTATAAATTATATATTCTCTCTTTCGATAGCTACAGCTTTCTTTTATCATACTTGTAATTTTAATAGACACTTGATATTTTTATATTTTTTGTTGGATAAAAAGCTGCGCTGATGTAAACAAATTGTGATCCGACCACTGAATATGACAGATGAATAAATACAATCCATTCATTTATCCCGAGTAATCGGTATGGAGTCGTGTTGAAAGAATATATTACTTCTATTGAATATTCCGGGTCTTTTTCCACAAATTTCTTCTTTTAATCGTCCCAGATGATCACAATAAAACTGTGCCGTTATTTTCTGGCCATATTTGAGAGTTCAATAATGAATAATTCCTTTACAATCCCACCATACAGAAAATAAGGTTATTTTCGACGGTTAGCTTCAGTTTCGGCGTTGCCAATGGTACCTCCCCTTTAAAAGACTACTAAAAACCATTTTTTATTAAACCACAGAAAATTAATAAAAAGCATCTATAAGGTTTGGGTCGAAAAAAAATACTTTCATATTACATCGATACAATATACTCTTCTCCGATGGACACGACCTACTCTCATCTATTTTACATTTTTTTAATACCGTCAGAATAAATTCAATAAGTTTTGAATCCCATATATCCTTCTAAGCCTTTTTTCACTCCTCTATGTAAAGTGCGAATTTTTATTTCAGCTAAAAATTGCCTCATATAATAAATAATAGTATGGGTGTATCTAAACAAAAGTTTTCCATCCAAGCTTAATTATTTTATTTTTAGTCAACGAAGTATGAGATCGGGCGTTATGAAATAATCTGCCTTTTGCATCACTTCATACACTCAAAAGTACTCCTTTACAGTTGACACTACTCGAGGGGTAAGATTTGCTAACTATCCCTTTATAAGTCTTTGGCAATCGTTAATTCGAATAGATCACTCACTTTCCGTCTCTATTTACTAAATAACGTAAAACGCAATGTTGGTCTCTTTTTCGATTACCCGATTTGTCAGCGGCTTGAAAAATACCGCATCGTCCGAATTGGGTCTATTTATAATGAAAAAATAGACCCACTTCGGACGCAAGCATTTAAAAAAAATCTATTCTAAGATTAAAATGGATTTTTACGCGTAAATGACAACGCTCTCGGCGACGTTTCGCCGCAGACAGAGCTCTCGTAGCACGTATCACTCGTACGGCTCACTCGCTCTAAGCATAAATACAAAAACTTGTGATAAATTCGAGATAAATCAAATACTTGGCGTCCCAAATATACCCCAACGGCACGGCTAGTTATCATTAGATCTTTCCGAATTGTTTCAGCCAATTGTCATATAGTCAGAGTAAGATTTGATTCGATTTCTGCACGTCATCCATCCACTATAACTATTTTCTAACGTTGAGGGTTGTTTTTTAGATTAAAATCATCAGTTTTGAATTGTTTAAACCAGAGTATCCCAACGTTTTTAGACCTGTGGACCGGTAAAAAAATGAAAATTTATTCGCGGATAACTAATACTGAAATAAAAATGATTTTTTTATTTCATATTTTTTAATCTTATATTGTGACAGATGGACATATGTAACTATAATTAACAAATAT
>JAGXCT010033791.1:39333-63697 GCA_022495035.1 Philopotamus ludificatus | reverse complement strand
TAATTCATAACATATTACGCGCATAAATGACCTATGACATTTAAATATTTATATTTTATTTGATCTATGACATTTCAATATTTTCCATCAATTATAATTTTTATTTATTGATAAAATGTGTGTTTATATATTTTTCACCGTGTCAGCACCGAAATTTGTATTACGTCTTTAAAGTATTTATAAAAAATGAACACTAGAATTAAAAAAATGTACTTAATTGTCACATTTTTTTATTATGTTGGGACACTTGTTTCAGACGTGTCTTGCTTTTTTTATCATGGCAACTCTGCCTGTTTTTTAAAGCAATAGCACAACTTTGCATATATATAAAATTGTTTATTTTTTATTATAAAGTACGCCGTATCAAAATCAAAAATAATGAAATAACTAAAAACTCATTATAATAACATCTCACAATTTAAATGAGACACTAGAAATGTATATATTCTTATTTTAAATTTAGATTATAAGACGGTTAAATATTTACAATCCACGCGACATGAAGATCGATATGCACGAATTTTAAAATGGTTGACAATAAATAATTTATTGTTGCGTAATAGATTTGTTGCCATTTTAGCAGGGTATTTTTTTATGATTGTCACACTGCAGAAGTAGCGAGTCACTGATAGGCGCGCGCGCCGTCTCGCTCTTGCACCGAGCCGTCGCATGGGAGGGAACGGGATGGCGCACGGCCGCCATGTCGCCAGTGTCGGCTCGGCTGTTGAGTAAGACGCTCGTATCTTGCTGCTGCATCACCATGTCGGCTCGTGCAGTGCTGCTGCTGCTGCTGCGTCTCGGCCTGATCTTCGCGCTCTGCGGTAAGTCGAACGGCGTACTCGGCAACTCCGCCTTCCATCGTGACGTCTGGGACGAAACTCGACACTCGACACAGACAATACGTTGGCAGGCGGAGATAAAGGTCAATCATAGGATTACTAATATGCGCTTATAACCAATTCATTGTATGTATTAATATTTTTCAGCATATTACGTTCCATGCGCCCTTATGCGTTTCAGATTAATCATATGACGGAGAATACAATTGAACTATTATTATTCAGAATATTTCAATTGTGGAATGCATTTACATGAAATGATTTCATTGTAGTTTCTTATTCAATGAAATTATTAAACTGGACAGCTTTCTGAATGCATAGTATTTCGATCGGAAGCGTGCTGGCATATGCAAAGTATAAAAAAACCATATTTATATTATGACTTATGACATGATAATACCGGACACATTTGTCATACATATGTTTGGTCGTTATCTCGGAATATATTATATTTTTGCGTAGATTGCATTACAAAAAAATAGAGGCGTTACGATTTATAGCCGGCATTAGAAGACAAAATATGTGATATTATTATATGCAACAACTCGCTTTAATATTGACATTCAGATAACGTTTCTTTATTAAGAATGTCGTACATGAATCGCAACTCGAGACTCGTAATAATATTGGGATTGCTCTATCATTTGCAGTCTGGTTAACTATGCATTACGATTAATTATTACGATAATTATAGAATTGTTTATCACGCTTTAGTATCTTACATGCATATTTATATAGAATATGATCGTGATAATAACATTTCCTTGTTCACGAGTAACGTAGAACACTTCTAGTATTTTTATTAATAATATAAAATATTTTATCTCTTTATGATGATTACAATGTCATGTTTCATTTGTGTGAAACTGTATATCGTCAATGTATCATCATTATAACTGGATTTTATGTATACTCATCATAATTCATATCATTGATACATACATAATTCTCATTTATATTTGCATTACTTATGTTAAATGATTAAATGTGTTTATTTGTTTTTGGATCTTGACCGTAGGTGATAATGATGTCTTTAGCCAAGTTAACTTCCATTAATCATCTCGTTTAAATATAAATGAGTAAGCATGTTAATAAATATTTGTTTTTCATTTATCGTTGATTGTACGAAAATAATGAATTTCATTGAAATCGTTCGTTGCTGTATATATTTCGATCAATGACTCCGTCGAAACAATCGGATATCTGATTAGCTCGTCTGAAATATATAATGAGTTATAGTCCAACACTTTTCAAGTGGGTAATGTCTCGTTTTGAACGAGAAGATTCCAAACTATGTATACTGAGGATTCGGATTATCGAGATCGCATCATAATTAAATAAATTTCAAGTATCGGGTCATCCCATAAACACTTCTTCGTGATTCGGGACCCTCATGTCTGAGAATCGTAACTTTTCTTGATGTGAATCTCAGCGCCCTGCCCTTTTCCACGCTTCCTTGTGCGTTACCAAGCGCGACGAGCTTTTCCAGGCTATCGTTTCTTCTAGCGAGATGTCCAAAGTATCGAAGAATCCTTTAGAGACATGTGGTTAAGTGTCCGTCATCTTTTTTGTTCACTATTTGTTTCAGGACAAATACGTTTGTGCATTTATTGGCTCATGATATTCTCGGCAGTTTTCTCTAGCATTTTTTCCTCATATTATCCTTTATGGTCCAGATTTCTACGCAGTATGTTAAAATGGTGAATACCAGACTCTGCACTAAATGTTATTTTGTCTTTTTGGATAACCCCCTCTTTTTCTATCGCCGTATCTTCGCTGTTTCTATCCTCGATTCGCCTTCTTATCTCTGATACACAATTTCTGTTACTAGCCCTCTCCAGATGCCGAAGATAAGCGAAACCAAATAACTGATTGCTTCTATCGACTTTCATCAGCTTGGTTTTGGTAATATTGATATCGAGTCCTGGTTTCTTGCCTTCACTGCTATCAATATAATATCGTCCGCATATCTAATGTCCAATCCCATAATTAATGCGGCCAAAATGTATTTATCCATGATAAAAAATAGTCGTCCAGCACTGTTCTGACTTCATCTACGGAATTCATATTTTCTCTGTTTAAATGATATTGAAGACTACGGAATAAATGATGATCAGATGGCCATTCAAACTGCTCCAGCTTTTTTCGTGCTACGATTTAAGCCGTTAAAGCTGCTCGCTTCTTTCTTATCGTTTGATTTGGGTTTTAAACTTCAAATTGGACCACACCTCTCATATCAGATAAATCAGAGAACACCACCTTAGGTGGATGTAGTTCTTCCTTAGTTTCGGATGCCTCCTTTCTTTACCCATTGTCTCATCATCATCGGACGCAACAGCCCTATTGTAGAGTCCTGGAGCTTCATTCCTATTTTATACGGTCTGTCGCCTGTCGCTCCATCTTCTGGTAAGTTTCAATGATGCAGTGTCTCTCTGTACCCAATCCAACCACCTCAGCCTTGGTCTTCCTTTCCTCCAGGGGCAGGAAAGCTTGTTAATCATAAGTCTTTTCGGTGGCTAACTGTCTCACATCCTTGAAACGTGACCGGCTCGCCGGAATCTGGCCACTCTGACGACAGCTGTGATCGGTATATCCTCGTATAGTCAGTACAGCTCCTCGTTGGCGGCTTCGAATCACTATTCAGTCTAAAAAAGGCTCATTCCTGAGCTTTGAGAGCAAAGAAGGTCACACATTCATTCGGAATGTTTACGAGGAACCCGTTAATCCAATTTGCTGATTTTTTCGATGGCACGCAAGTATCGATATATGGTTCAATGACCAAATCCAAGTTTCTCTGCTGGTTTCTCTACAGTTACGATGGGATTTTGTTCCATCGATAGCTCTATAGATCTTCAAGGATGAGGTTCATCTTCTAGGACCGTTGACTCTGACTCTTATGCTTATTATTCGATCCCCATATACTGCATTAATATTCCTCGCACTTTACGTTGCGTTGTAGCCCTTATTGATCTCATAAATATACTCTTTCTCGAAAAAATAATTGTTAAAAATCGAATTGCACTATCGTAGGTAAATTTATCTATGATTGTTCTCGAATATGTTTAAAAAAATGCTGATTTACGAAAACGTATATTGAATTAATACACAGTTCGATATTTTGCGTATTTTTATCTACGAACAATGTAAATATATTATGTTACGAGATAAGCCTGCGCCATAAAAACAAATATATGAAATACCAACAAGCGAGTGCTGATTTATTTACGTTTATTTAATTGTCCAATTTTATTATATTTTGATATTTGGAATTGTTGATTTAAGATCTGTTCAATTAGACCGAAGCATCTAAAATCCAAATGAATGTAGTAAAATCTCGTCATTTTTTAGAACAGATGATCAAAAAATAATTTGAATTTTGTTATAAAAATAATCTAAAACTGACATAATTATTCTTTAATCACTTGCGAATTTTTTCGCACATTATCTCTGAATAAAACTAGGTACCGTGGACTTATCGATGTTGTAATTTAATTTTTAAAAATTCCCATTGGTGAATAGCAGACGTTGCGATAAACGTCGGCTAGCTAAATCTGTCGAAACCATAGATTGTGTCATTTTTGTTTTAATTTCTGTCAACTTCGATATTCTTTTACCGATGAATATGATGAGTAATCATTTAATATTTGCCGTGCTTTCGTCCTCTTCCTTTAACTGATCAGTCACGTTGGCTCGAAACTATCCGCATCGTCCGAAGGGGGTCTATTTAGAATACAAAATAGACCCCAAGCATTTCTAATCAAGATATTGATAAAATCATCAATAATACCTTGACGTTTTAAAATAAAAATGGATTTTGGATCAATCGATGACTGAGGACACGCCGCCGGTAGACCAACCTCCAAATTCTCGCTGCACGTGTCACTAGTATACGTTTCATTTTTGACGTTTATTGCAGTCAATAAAGGTCAATAATTATTTATAATATTCTTTAGACTTTTTTAAACACAACAAAAAGTTTGTGATATGCAGGATTTATACTAAAAGAGTTATTCGAGACAAATCAAAAACTTGGGGTCCCAAATAGATATAATATCAGGTTGTTCGGAAAATAATTTCGTTTTTTTTTAAGAAAATTAAAAGATTTTCTTATAATGAATAAACATTTTATTGAATTATATATTGTCCATTCTGGTCCAATACCTTTTGCCATCTTTCTGGGAGTAGCGTGATTCCATGCTTGTAAAAATATTGTTCTTTGCTGGCAAAAAACTGATCCAAGTGATTTTTAACCTCCTCATTTGAAGTAAAGGTTTTACCGTCTAAAAAAAATTGTAAAGAGTGAACAAATAATAATCAGAAGGTTCCAGATCTAGAGAATATGGTTGGTATGGCAGTATATCCCATCCAAGCTGTAAAAGCTTTTGAACAAACTTTTATGAGGCCACGCAATATCTTAGAGGAACACTACACCTTTTCTATTGATCAATTCTGACCTTTCTGTTTGAATGAATCATTCAATTTGTCCAGCTCATGACAGTACACTTCAGAATTGATCGTTGTGTATTATGTAAAAACGTAATTAGTGGGAAAACGTAAATTCGGGGTACTAAATACAGTGAAACGCGTTTTTTACATTTTTGAAGGAACTGAAAAAAACGTAATTTGTAGGAAAACGTAAATTCGGGGTTCTCCATAAATACAGTGGAACGCATTTATTACATATTTGAAAGAACTGAAAAAAAAACGTAATTAGTGGGAAAACGAATTTAAATGGTTTATTTAATTTTTAAAAAGGTGTATTTGATTTGTAAAAAAATGCATTTGATTTGTAAAAAGGTGCATTTGATTTGTAAAAGGATGCATTTGATTTGGAAAAAAGGTGTATTTGACGTGAAAAAACTGTATCAGCTGTCAAATATATAATGATTATGCGGCTTAAGTGTGAAGTTGGCTGTGAAAAAATACAATTAACTCCTCTGTTGGGAAAAAACCAAATGACTTTCCGAACAACCCAATAGATAAATTTAATGACCAAACGATACTGACGTTCATTAATTGTTTCTCAACAGATAGTTCTAACTTCTTCTTACGACAATAACTGAAGTAGCGCACGTCTATATTTGCATTATTTATATGTCATTATCTATAAAATGCAGTGGTTTAAATTAAAAATTTTCATATTTTACTTTAAATATCATATTGACCTTTATGATAATTTCACAGTACAAGCAGTCAAATACATATTGTATTGTGTCCTCTAGATTTGGCACGGTGTGGAATGTCGACGCCGTCGCTCTGTCTATTTAGTATTATCATAATCGCCGCTTCTAATTTTTCTCAGTCAATACTGATTTTTTTGTCGCAATATTAACCCGTGCAATATTTGCACAATTGTGTAATAATAATACGAACTTTGCACGATTTGCTTTGTAAAATAAAATATGTATTGTTTTTTAATTGCTTTAAAATGATTAATATTTTTGCTCGTGATCGGCCGTTCGTATATGAGGAAAAACTGTGTGTGTTTGCGGTTGATATCTATCTGTGTTTTGTGCGGTGAGTAATTCGGCATTACTAATCAAAAACATACGTTATTATATAAATAATAATGCAATGAATATTTTATTTTTTTATGTTCAATACGTGCAAACAAATCAATGACGCTTATAACTATTTTCTCGGCTAATCCATAAATTTTTTGCTATTTAAATTTATTAACGTTAGTCGAAAGGCGTTTTTCAATCTAATTATTTAAATTTATCTTGGATCATTGTCTTCAGGTATTTAATTATGATTCTTTTGCAATAAAAGTGTACTTCTGTGGCAATGTGACTCACTGGTGAGACGCTGTTGTTAAAGCATTAGCAAAACTCACTGTGAGATATTGATCTAAAACACGAGAACCTCTAAAATCAATGATGAGACATTCAATTCATCTGTGAAATCGGAGTCAAGGAATTATTTCAAAACAACATTCCTGTACTCGGAAAACATCTACAAGGGTCTGGTTTCCACATGAGCTGTTTTGAATGAAAAAAACATTGGCTCTCCAAAACAAGTGTCTCTTTTCATGTCCCGATTCTGACTCTGAAATATATCGTTCTTTGGGTTTAATAAAATATTCTGGGAGTTATTCGCTATGAATTATTAAAATCTGGTCGAGCTGCATTGTGCCTAATTGATTAAATTTAGGGTTTTTTTTTAAGTCGTAAAGCGATTAATTACTTAAACCCCTGAGAGTTCAAGAGTACAGAGTAAGGCTCTTATCCCAACGCCCGCCGATTGTGATATGCAGTCAGTGATACAGTTTTTGAATGCACAGAGTGTAGCACCAATCAAATTCATCTGCGTCAGCTGTGCCAGATTTATGGGCATCATCAGCAAGAATATGGTACATTGCTGGTGTATATAAAAAAAAAAATAACAAGAAAATATAAATAACATCAAAGTGTACATGACAACAAAATATGGCTGAGGTTTTCCTGGAGGGCCCGCCCTACGGTGAGGTCTAAATGTAGACTACATCTGACGAGCCTTCGTAGCAACCATCGCATCTAAATACTCCATGGACAAACATGCGATCAACACATAAGAAGGCAAGGGTGGTGTGTTAAGGGAGGAGAATCTCGAAAGCTTTCCGACCTGGCCCGGCATCAGTCACAAAAGCCCACTGTAAGGGCAGGGATAAGAGGAGACAAGATCTTGGTGACAGAGCCGGGCCAGGGGACGCCTCACTTCGTGAGCATGTGGTCTCTCTTTGGTTGGAAAACTCCGGACATTCCAGAGGATGTGTTCGAAGATTGTTCATTGGAGTCACAAAACTCGCAAGCCGGGTCATCCTTGAGGCCCAGACGATGAATATTGGCGTTAAAGGAGCCAGGAATAAACTAATGCAGCATAACTCGAGCTAGTACATTGGGGAAGAACCGGAAACCAGTTCTTCCCGTACTCTCAGTAGACCAGCGGGATTGCCAAATCTTTAGCGCAGTATTTTGAAGTCTCTTCTTGAATGCGGCTTGCTCCAGAGCTTCGACGTCGGTCGGGAGAATGTCAAGGTCCCCAAGACCGCGTTGCTGGTGCAGAAAATTTTCATCAGGTCTACAAAGTGTGTATAATAAGAAGTCTATTCGCTCAACGGACAGTAAGTCTCCTGCAGAAGTTCAGCTGGGAGCTGTTAAGTCAACCACCCTATAGTTAAGACCTCACTCCCAGTGATTTCCATCTTTTCCTCGTACGCATTGTCACACAGCTCCAATCCCAGACAAATGATGACAAATATTCCACAGTAAGACAAATGTCTCAACTCCGATGACGAATATGTTGAAAAATAACTGAAAGCTTACTGTATCTGTTGCAATAAATATTTTCATGAAATTGTGTTTTTTTCTGTTAACGACCCCATGGAAACTTACTTTGTGGACGAGCCTTATATAATCTTTCTTTACTCATTAGAACGTTATACAGAAAGAAACTATATAAAATGAATCGTATGATATATAGAGAGGCAGATATAACAAATATGTTTCAAAATACTAATATTATTTTTTTTTTGTTTACAGAAGCTAAAAAGACAACCACCATCACGCCTCCGACCACCACAGTCACGCCTCCGACCACCACAGTCGCGCCTCCGACCACTACTGATGTTCCATCGACTACCCCGACTCCGAGCACTACCGCAGCTCCATCCACTACCGAATCTCCGCCCACTACCGTGGCTCCACCTCCTATTCCTGTACCATCTCCATTAAAAGGAAAATGGGGCTTTTCCGATAAAGAATCTAATGTCACATGTATTATTATCCAGATGGCATCCCAATTTAACATTTCATATTTGGCCCTAGGTAAAATTCATATTTTCATATCGTTATATTGATAACGAATCGTGTTTTGATAATTTTTCATGCAAATTTTAGATAGAACCGTTAAATCTGCGCTTTTCAACATACCGGTCAACGAAACAGTTACCACGTCCGGAAATTGTGGAGCCACTGTGCAAAATGTGACGCTGGAATGGCCGTCGTACAAAAACATGAGCACTAATAGTGCGTTCTTCGCTTTCACAAAGAACGGAACGACTTCGGCCATCTATTCGTTAACGGCGATGAATTTCAATATCACATTGGATCCGTTCAACTTCCCCGAATCGGCGGGTAATGATTATTTTTTTTTATCGCTCGATCAATCGATTCGTTGATTATAAACATTGTTGTCGCTTTCAGATAAATACGTTTTGTATCATCATACGGAAAAATTCTCGGTGCCGATCCACCAAAGCTATAGCTGCGCCAAGAAGCAAGTAATCGATTTGGAAGGCAATTCGACGTACAATTCAACGTTGTCACTGCAATATCTTCAACTGGAGGCGTTCCACACAGAAAAGGGCGTACACTTTGATAACCGTAAGTATTCACGTTTATTATTAATTATATAGGGTTTGATCAAAAATTTGTGCGCAATTTTTGAATTACGTATCTTGACATTGGTAGCCATATTGAATACTTATTAAGGCATGGTTTTATTTGTTAAAAATGTGAAAAAAACTCAGCCCTATATTTACGAGATTGGCCTCCTGTAGTCTCTGCCCTTTTCCGAAGATGAAATAATTATAAAAAGACGACTTTTTGACAACATTAAGGAGATACAGACAAAATCGCCTAAATGTCTAAAATTCCATTCTACAATTGCTTCAAAGATGGAGCTGGTATGTGTGTACCTGACGGTGTGAGGTTCGTCTATCGGAGATCACATCTGATATTTTATTATATTATTTGAATGGCTATAGGGATCAGGAATAAGGTGAGTGAACCAGAAGGTTGGGAGTGCGTTTAAGAGATGAGGCAGATGTTAGTTTTGGGCGTCTGATTTGGATTTCATTTTTTTTTTACTTGTCCTAATTTTGGTCTTTGGGTTAGGTTTAAATCTATATTTTTGTCTAACATATTGACATGGCAAGTTGAAGTCCCTAAAATTGTGAGGCCCGGGGCAGTGACCCTCTCTCTTTACTATTGTCGGTCCTCTTTTTTGCTTTATCACGTCGTGAATACTCTGGGGCATAGTGTCTACTAAAGTTTGTAAATGTCCAATTAGAATTCCTTCATACTGTACTTTTTCTCATGTGGTCAGCTCGGTGCCTGAGATCTACCGTAGGTCCCTCGTTACAGACCGTAAATTAAATACGAATTGGCCCTAACCTCGTCTGATTATTATTGTTACAATCCACACGTGACTTCACAGTCCTTCGGAAGCGGTTTTAGTGCATCCACTGTCCAAATCTACGCCTCATGAACTGGATTTCATCTTATCCCAACAAATTAAATTTGCTTTCCTTGGAGAATATGACTCTTTGCCAGTCGGTTTTAGTCCAGCTTTGGTAAATTTTCACCCATCCAAATCTGGATTTCATCATATTCTTCCTTAGAAATGTTTTTTTCGCTGGCTGGAGGAGCCAATAAACCTCTTTCCCTCTATCTCCCCCAGATCCCGAAGGCAATGGAGTCGAGTGTTGTCGCCTGCCGGTATCAGACGTGTCGGCGATATCGGTTGGGCACAATCATGGTTTCGTAGATTCTACGGAGCCAGGCTGCTATCCAGGCTAATTCCCCTACCGGAGGTCCCCGTAGCACCCGATCACAGACCGAAAATTAAATACGAATTGGCCCTAACCTCGTCTGATTATTATTGCTATAATCCACACGTGACAGCTCGGCTCCCGGGCTTATGGCTGACGACCTAACCCGTTTTTGAAAAGCCAAGATAACCTAGAGAACGTCCGTCATAGTCATGTCATCATGGTTGAGACGTAAGTGTCCTCCAGATGGCAAAGACCCACTTCAGGGTTATTACGCCACTTAAATAAATATATATATGGTGGTTTCAGATTCTCGTCAAACAATTTAGGAATTATCATTGAATTATCATTAGGCTGTTCATGGTCTACAGTTCAGGATCACTTTCATTGCATAGGAAAATTGTACAGACAAGGAATATGGTTTCCTCATTAATTGACGGACACGGCCCCAGATCAACGGTGTACCATCTCCTCGTCGTTTTTGTCTCGGTATGAAGCCGAACCATTTTTGTACCTGAAGATGAGAAGTGGGTGCCATACAATAATCCTGTACGAAAAAAACAATGGCTTTCTTTCGGAGAAATACCTGCTTCGACTCCTCGACGCTTACTAACAATAATAAAGGTCCTTGTTTGTGTGTGGTGGGATTTTTCTGGAATTATACACTATGAACTTCTTGAACCTGGTCAGACTGTCACAGCGACGGTGTATTGTGAACAACTCAAACGAATGAAACAAGAGCTCATAAAAAAAAAACTGTTTTCGTCAATGACAAAAAAAGGATCCTTCAACACAATAACGCGAGGCCTCACGCTGCAAAAATTGCACAGAAAAAAATAAAGGAACTTTTAACTCATGCCGTTGGATTACCACCTTTTCAGATTGTTAAAGCATACATTAAGAGGTTAAAAATTTAATAATGTTGGGGGTAGTGAAAACGTACTTGGAAAAGTTTTTCAATTTAAGATAGAACGACTTTTTTAAAAAGGGAATCAAACAACTGCCTCCCTTATATATAACCTGTTTACTAGAAATTGCAGGGTGTTACAGTTTCACTCCTCGGTACTGTACATCTGACATGGACTACTTTGAAATGAATTAATTCCGCGTAATTTTTGATCAAACCCCGCATTATTGCATGACATTAAATTTTAATGAAATAATCATCTTTTTCAGACGTAGAATGCGATTTTGTGGACGTTCCCGACATTGTGCCGATCGCCGTCGGATGCGCCCTCGGAGCGCTCGTCCTGATCGTCCTGATAACATACCTCGTAGGACGTCGCCGCAGTCAAACGCGCGGTTATCTCTCAATGTAATGATGCGATATGAGCCGACGCAACCGTTTGTAATTGTTGCAAATTTAATTGAATATATTGAACAATTTATATATATATACGAAATATTGTTGCCCGTACGTGTTTTTTTAGTCAAAAATATTATCTCACGAAGCTAACGGTTACGAATATGTTTTTTCTTCGATTTGTATACGTCAGCGAATGTTAAATGTGTATTTTTATAACGAGTATATAATCAATGCCTTGTATATGCGCTGTTGGATCGTTGGAGCCCGGGGACGAGCGCAGTGAGATCTGAGCAGTTTAGCGCTTCTTCCCTCGTAAACATATTTGGAAACCTCGACGGCGATTAGTCGTTCGGGTCGCAGGTCAATCTGAACGATGTATATTTTCATTATAAAAGTTCCGAGTTCAAATATATTCAAACTGTATATTTTAAAATAAAATATCACACCTTATTTAAGCGATATATATTTACGGGCGATTAGATTGGTGTTTTAATATTATTTTCGGCAAATTATCAATGCGTAGAATGCAAATTTTTCCGCCAATCTAATGCGTTTTTTTTATATAAATAAACCGTGTAGTTGATTCAAAATATAATTCTTTACTTTATGTATAGTGTGTCTGATGTATAATGAATTTTAATTTAAATCAAAAAAAATCAGTATATCATCGTTATTTTATATTCCGAAAATTGTGGACATTTAATTTTTTTTTTTAAAGAACTGTGATCATTTATGTTACTAATAAATATTATAAAAAAAGTGTTTTTACTAACAACAATAATATGTTGATTGGTGATTGTATATGTAAAAAATATTGTTTTAATGATGCATGGGATTTAGATTATTTTGGTATGAATATTCGGTGATTGATTGCGAAAAACAAGTTCTTGTCGTAAGAAATTTTCATTAGTAATAATTCCGAGGCCGGAAAGTGTATTTTCAAATGTTTTCTGTTTCAAGAAGACTGTTCGGAATTGTGTCGGAAATGTTAATTTTTCATTTCGAGATTTGTTTTTTCTTAGGTTCTCTTCTTCGCTCGGATTTTCGGAACATTGTATAAAGCGCTAAGTGTATTTAAAATTATTCACACACTACATAAAATGGCCATAAATGTTTATTGAGTATTACGAGTTCGGTATTGGTAAGACGTATCGATTGCAGATATCCTCAAAAATATTGCTTGCGTAAATATTGCAATTACTATGAAATTTTCGGTAATATTAGATTTGTGAATTTGAGCTTCATTTTGTATACCCGTTTGTAAGATCAATATTTTGAAATGATTGTTTTTTTTTATTACACGAATGAAAAGACTTAAAATGTGATTTGTATGTTGTAATTATTAGAAATTTTACATAATAAAAACTTTATTGCGATATTTGCCGTTGTTTATTTTCTACCTTATCCGATTTAAATGAATCCCGATCAGCCAATACTCTTCCTATTCCCATATCTTTTCACTGAACCTTTGCCTCGTGTAATATAAAAATCATATTAAATACATACAGTAAACCCCCCTATAACGTCCTCTCATATAACGTTCCCCCCTATAACGTTTTGCGGCGGTTTTTTCATATGACGTCGAACCCCCCTATAACGTTCGCGCAATGGCATAATAACCAGTGTTATGGCTTGTAGGTAACATGCATATATTTTCGTGGTACGAAGTTAACTGTGACTGAGCTAAGTTAGTAGTCGGATAGGTGTTCGACGAAAACTATGAATTCAGGAAATTCTTTATAACACTGGCCAGGAGGTATGTAAGAGGAAAGCCATTACCTCCGCATGTTTTATAAAAATAATATTTATGTGGGTAGTTTGGCGCGTTGGAATTATTTAATTTAATGCCATCTATCCTGCGTTGAATAAATATTTATAAAACAAATAATATTATTTCAATCAACTGAAATAATATAAAAATTAATAAAAATTAACCTGTGTCGTGGTTCGACGCAGAATAATTGTATCTTTACAGTGTTTAATATATTATATAAATAAAAATATGTATGAAATGTTTATCAAAAATCTTTATATGGATGAATGGCGATTTGGATTCTTTCTGTCATGCCATTCATTCATCGTAGACAATAAATAAATAAATAAATAAATAAATAATGTAGCTCCGGATCGCTTGACATCGACTCGCATCTGGTGAAACTAAATAAAAATATTTGGTGATTCATCGGCACGAGGCTATTGGCATGTAGCTATCAGAGCATTCCAGGGATATTCACACATACAGTAATTTAATATTTTCTACTTTTATGTATCTTTTTGTGAAATAAATCATATTCTCGGAATAGCTTTTATTATATTTATTTATCATATGCTAGCGCATTTTATGAAATTAACTAATAAAATGCCGCGTTGATCTGCCCTGCCGGCAAGTTGCGGGAAGATTACGTCAGCCAAAATACGAGAGGATATCGCTCATCGAGCGAGCTTAGTCATTTGCGCTGGTAAACACGTAAAAATGTGAAAAAAAAAAAAAAAATTAAAATGTTTGATTTACTGATTTCCTTTAAATCAAAAAATAAAATTGAAAAACCTTAACCCCCTATAACGTTCCCCTCTAGTACGTGAAACCTATCCCGACGTTATAGGGGGGTTTACTGTATTTAACCATATTGAATGTAGAATTATCGATGAGCAACATGGATTTCGGCCTGGACGCTCGACAGTCACGGGCCTTCTTGGTTTTTCAAACTTTGGGTCTTAGTCATTGGATAAGGAGGTCCAAGTCGATTCATTTTTCCTTATTTATTCTTATTTTTTTTTTTTCTTATTTTATTATTATTTATTCGTATATTTTTCTTATTGTTTTCTTATTTTATTATTATTTATTCTTATTTTCTTATTATTTATTCTTATATTTTTCTTATTTTATTATTATTTATTCTTATATTTTTCTTATTTCTTCTTATTACTTATTATTATTATTCATTAATTCTTTTTGGAAAAAGCTGTGGCCCTGTGGAAGTAGTACCTGCTGAAAATCAACAATAGAAGTTGAATACCAAGAGACAATTAACATTTGTCGTGGTGTTGGTGGAGAAGGATTTGATGATATGGATATTCAAGATATCGAAGAAATATTGGAGGATCGCACGTTGAATGGAGAAGAATTGGTTAAAATGTTGGCTGAGCCTACGACAATTAATGACTCGGAAAGCAGTTGCAGCGAAGTAGCTAGTAGCGATTCAAATTTAATACAAAAAATGACGGTTTAGGATTGGCTGATACATTAGAACATTTTTTTTATAGAAAATGATCCTATACCGGAAAGAAGTTTGAAGTTCAAGAGGGAATTACAACAGATTGTGTCCCTTATAACGATGTATACGCTAAAAGCAGACAATCGCTTATTACAGATTTTTTAAAGGTTAAATCCAAAAATAATCCTCTGACGATGAAAACTCACAACATATGGAATTGTAAGTGATAGCGATATAGAATGACTGATCTAATGTATGTGTATATATAAATACGTAAATGTATATTGTTTCGATTATTTATTTAAAAAAATAAGTAAAATTAACTAACTTTGATATTTTTTTTTGGAACGTAAACTCTGGTACATATGATTTCCAAACCTCATTATATCATATCGTTATCTTAATCATAATATGTAATAAATTACTATTCAGTGGAAGATGCCCTTTCGTTGCAGCTGGACATTGATTCTAATAACTTTGCGCGGAATTCGTCGATGCTAAATCGTCCCACCATTAGAAATTATTGGAAGTGTCAAACAATGACATTTTCTAGATCAAAAGAACCCATCATCTTTAATTACAGACTTGGGAACGTAACTCTTCTAAGCAATCGTCTGTTAAAGATCTGGGTATTTTGTTTGATTCTAAATTAAAATTTAGTTTACATGTATCGGACGTGTGTATGAGATCGTCAAGAATGTTGGGCTTCGTCTTGAGAAATTCTCATCACATACGTAGCACCTTAGTCATACGAGTGCTATACGATGCATTGGTTTGGAGCTTGCTTGAATCCGGTTTCATTATACAGAAGAAATTTCTTAGATATCTCTACATGTGGTAGTTTGGATTCTACCCAAGTTTATACCCCAGCGCATGGGTGCAGGGCTGCCTGGGGTATGTAACGCTCGAGAAAAGAAGGTCGATTTACTTGGCAAAGCACTTCTTCAAGCTGTTGGTTGGCGCAGCACATAACCCCCTTGTACTGTGCGAGTTGCCCTTATGGGCACTTACTCACTACCATCGAGCTCGTTCGCGTGTGCTTTTTCTTCCGCCAAATGCGAGGATAGGTGCACTCAGAAACTCTCCGGTAACCAGAGCTATTACTCTGCTCAACCACTTGGCCGAATATGTAGATAGATTCGATGTCAAATATAGTCGTCTTGTTGATATCTTTAATGAGATTTTATAATTATTTTCTTCTCTTTATTGAAAATATGTGCTGTTTTGTTTTTTTTTCATGTTATTACTATGTTTCATGCGTGATTGGCTACCTGGGTTATTCTGTAATGCCAATCAAGCATTGTCTTTATAAATAAATAAATATTCAACTCGTCGCTCAATAAAAGTAATTAAATTTCAAAACAGGATGTCATCGGTTAGAAAGAGTCAACAAATAACCGTCAAATTAATAGAGCGATAAATGGTTGTCGATCCTGCCACTAAATGTTACAGCGAGTGCTGTAAATCGATTTTTTAATGAATTCCGATACAGAACACTGATATTTTTTTAAAAATTTATTAACATTCATTTGTTTTTTTTAACTTCATTTGTTTTGACAACTGATGGATTAGTTCATGCAGCGAGCGGCATATTCTATGATTTTCAAATATGTGTAAGGTTAGATATCAGTATGCAAGGGCGGTTCGTGATTTAAAAACAGGTGGGGCATGATGAGGTTAAAGTGCCCTCCCTTTTTTTCAAAAAATTTTTTCAACTACATAGATTTAGTACAGTGAAATTGACGAAGAATTTATCAGTTCTTGACTTGAAATTTTTGAAAAACATGATTTTTTTACGAAAGCAGTGAATGGTGATATTAAACAGGATTATTTAACCTCATTCTTATGGGTGTTTGGCTGGGATTATAAAAAAACGATTAATCGGGATGCGTAAATTGAAGGCACAGGTGATTACATAAAATAACAGTCGAATTAAAAATAAATAATTTATTCATTATACACAGTATAAAGATAGTACAGTAAAGTACGCATCGTCGTACTAAATTTGCAATGATCATTTCTTTACGAATCAATGAATTTACACTTCGCTGGGTGGACGTGTTCTCTACATAATCCCTAATAAATACATGTTTTTTTTTAAATTATATACATTTCGAATATTCACACTGATTAACAAATGTTTTAATAAACCGAAGTTGAATTTATATATATATTTAATTTTAAACGATTGTGCCAATATCTTCTCGGAATAATTCGAACAAATCTATGTGATATCGTATTATACTACAAAGTTATTTAAAGCCTCTAACCAATAGCCGTACAGAACGACGACAAAATACGTCGTCGTTTACTTGGCTATACAAAAAAAAAGTCATGGGAAATATTTTTTCAATATTTAAAATTTCAACGCCCACGCGTTTATTCATGGCAATATTGGACTAGCTTCGTTATTTATAAAATGCATAAATAATATCCTCGTTCCAGTCGCGTCGTTGCTTGCAATCCCTCATTGTGTCGTCTCGTTCATTGTACCGGACACGAACTGAGCAGTATGTTATGCAAATAGTCCATGTCGGTCCAATCCTTACGCTGTCCTTGGATCAAAACGTTTTTGATGCATCCCTTAAAATTATCCTTGATCGACAGCGTACCTGTTGGTTCTCCGTCTGAAAAAAATATATGTTATTTATAACCAGCTTGTAGGTATTAAATTCTTCCTAATTCTTTTTCATAAAATGTTTTTATTGTAGGGGGGGGGGGGTATACGACCCAAATTGAAGTTTTGCACAAAGTCGTCGGATACTGTCAGCGTGCCAATGTATGTATGTTACCTACAATCCATGGTACCGACTTTATGATACTGGCCAAGGGGTATGTAAGTGGAAGAGACTCATTACCCTCACGTGTTTATAATATTTATGTAACTGAAATAATTCACATATAATTTTTTTACGTCAAATACACACTTTTGCAAATCAAATGCACCCTTTTGCAAATCAAATACAACTTTATACAAATCAAATACAGCTTTTTACAAATCAAATACAACTTTTTGCAAATCAAATTGACCCTTTTAAAGATTAAGTTAAACAATTGAATATTTTTCAATATATATATTTTTTATGAGTTTTTTTGAAAACGTAAAAAACGGATTCCACTGTATTTAGTACCGCGACGCTAACCCTGAATTAACGTTTTACCGCTAATTGCGTTTTTTAACAATATAGAAATTTAAAAAATCACTTTCTGGATGGCGGGAAAACATCAATTCGGGGTACTAAATATAGTGAAACCCGTTTTTTTACGTTTTTAAAGAAACTGATAAAAAAACCATAATTAGCGGGAAAACTTAAATTCGGGGTACTAAATACAGTGGAATCCGTTTTTTACGTTTTCGAAAAAACTAATAAAAAAACGTAATTAGCGGGAAAACGTAAATTCGGAGTTTGATTCGAGGTACTAAATACAGTGGAACAAGTTTTTTTACGTTTTTGAAGGAGCTGGTATAAAAAAACGTAATTAGCGGGAAAACTTAAATTCATGGTATTACATAAATGCAGTGGAACCCGTTTTTTTTACATTTTTGAAGAAACTGATAAAAAAGTATATACAGTAAATCCCCCTATAACGCCCCCCCCCCCCCATAACGTTTGCGGCAGTTTTTTCCTATAACGTCAAACCCCCCTATAACTTAATTTGTAAAAGGGTCAATTTAATTTGCAAAAAGTTGTATTTGATTTGTAAAAAGTTGCATTTGATTTGTGAAAAGTTGTATTTGATTTGCAAAAGGATGCATCTGATTTGCAAACGGGTGTACTTATTGCCGTAAAAAGCTGCAATAACACTCCGTGGGCCAGATGTGTTGGCACAAAAGATTTTTTAGCAAACAACTAGATCCCATTTTTTTTTATTTAATTTAAAAAGAAAAAATGTCTTTTTTAAAATCGGATATCAGATCAAATATCTCTTTTAATAAACTTAGATTCGACTAAAAGTGGCGAGAGTGGGGAGGGTTAACAATTGTCGTGGCTTGTAGGTAACATATATCAGTTTGATAATGTAAGTTAACCATGACCGAGTTAAGATAGTTCTTTCTTTATGTCACTTGGAGACTCATTCCCCCTGCATCTTTAGAATCTTTATCGAATTTTTATATGAGCGAGTGGAGTATTAGATTTTCTGTTATGACATCCATTCTTCGTAGTCAAATAAATAAATAGTAAATTGTATGGATATTTATAGCAGATAATTTTAATTACCGGGCAATCCTCCGATATAGAACGGTGCGTGCGAACTCGGTTGGTTAATGCTCGGCGGCGTGGTGTTGCTTAAAATCAAATTCTTTCCGAGATCCGTCTCCGCCGGCTGCTGATCCACACGGACGGTCAATTCATCGGTAGAAAACACCGCCGATATATTGTGCCAGGTATTATCGCATAAGCCAAACGGATTCGGCAGACTCGTCTCGACGCTAAACCGATTACCGGACGACGTCAACACCGACATCACGATCTGCAATTTTATCAATTATTATTCACCGTTCGTTTCCGAATATTAAAATATGCAGTAACTCACTTTAGCATTGCGTAGCTCGAGAGATAGAGCCGGTGCGTTTGAATTATTCCTCGCCACGCTCAACAGCACGCCGTTCATCTCGACCGTTCTGAACTCTAATCTCAATTCCAGATGAGAGTTCAATACGAATTTGTTATCGTAAATGGCGTATGCGTCTCCCGGAAAATACGATCCCATCTCGATCGTCGGGAAACATTGTCCGACGTTGCGATGAAGTGCCGGATTCTTAACGAGATCCTCCTGCTTTCCGTTTATCGTCATTCGTCGTATGCAACCTTTGAATCGTTCAATCCGCAGTATCTGCAATCGAATATTTGATTAAAATATTTGTACGTTAAATTATCGTTAAAACGAACGCGGCTTACTTTGTCCGGTATTTTTTTCAGCATCGCCGATTTTTCGATCGGCAATCCGCCGATGTATATCGTGTTGCCCATGACGAAATTCCTCGGCATTTGTGTAATACCGCTTCTGGATCCGACCGTGACGGATAATCGCTTCTGCCGCGACTTGATGGACACTCGATGCCACGATCCGTCGTTGACGACGAACGGAATCACCATCTCGGTCTCGTTGTGCTTCTTAAATTTGATCAACAGCGTGATCTTTCCGTTGCGGAGGAATATCGACACCGTGTGACGCTTCTGTTTTCCTTTCTATGTATTTAAATAAAAAAAATACGTTATCATAACAAAAGTTTATCGATTGTAATTGATTGTTGATTGATTTCACTCACCGACGATATGTATGGTTTTAAATATAGCAATAAACCGTTGGGATAGTACGTCCGGAAGTCAAATTCTAACGAGAAATCGTGCTGCCATGTGTTTCCTCCGGTGAGATGGACCTGGGCGTAGCTGCCTGCTACGTCGCCGAATTTAACAGCGCCTAATTCCAGCGTATAACTATTCACCTATATTAGACAATCAATTGTTTAGATTATTATTTATTTTTAAATCGACTGGGCCGTCTCTGAAAAAAATAATCTACTTCGATCTAGCGTCGTGTTCAGGATCTAAATATTTAATAATTTATTTTTATTATGTTAAAACAGTCGAAGAATGTGTATTTGGATACTAACTACTTATAAATATTATTTTTAATTGTATTATTATATCCTTGTTACTCTAATTATTATATATATAGAAGTATGTTTAATTTTCGTTAATAATAAATTGATATTAATAAGGAAAGAGCGAGAGGAAAGACAATTTTCATATCACACATTTATTATTAAAATTTCCTATACAAATATATATATATATTTTTTTCACTACAAGCTTTTACATACATACATATGGATATAAAGAAATATTTTAGAGATACAGATATGTATAAAATAAATTAATCAAAAAAATATTTAAATTCACAGCCAAAACGCACACACCAAAATTATGGTAAAATATTTTTGGTAAAAATCTTTGGCTAATCATGGCTGATCTTTCTGCGATAACATAATACATATGACTAATGATGTATAAATGCAACAAAGCGTATTACAGTTAAACTCCACTAAGTCAAAATTCATAAAAAAGTAAAATCTAAGTCATTAATCTAAGATGTGATCAGAGCAAATTCCGATTATTTGGGAACGTATATCGTACTAATAACAGCTCCCGGATACAACGGAAAAGGGAGATCCCGGTCGAGAAACCCGACATCAAGTCACAAGGGAATGAAGAAGGAACTAGTACACTGAACCGTCTTCCTCAAGTATGCTTTTGGTTTCTGATACATAAGACTACTGAAGCCTGATCTTTCTAAGCTAATCTTGAATGCTACCATGGATTATATCATCCTGCAGCATCTTAAGAATATTGGAATACCTCAGCTCATGGAGTGCAATGGTGGAGAAATCCAGATATTTATGATAAATGAGATCAAAAATGCACTAAAGAAATTAAAAAAATAACAAATCAATGACGGTATTTCTGGCCAATTAATAAAAGAACTCGGGGAAAAGCTTCTATGGTAAATATGTAATAATATCTCGATCTCAGAAAAATGGCCACAGGATTGGTCAAAGTCAATATTTATTCCAATACACAAAAAAGGAAGTACTAAGAAGTGTGAAAATTATTGAACAATTTCATTAATCACACACACAAGCAAAATTCAACGTCTGAAACACCACACTGGTTGGTAAATACCTCAAGAGCAGGCGGGCTTCGTAAGAGGAAAACGAACCCGAAAACAAATTCTCGATTCCGGCCAAATCATAGAGAAGAGCAGAGAGCAGTGGTGATGTGTTTCATAGACTACAAAAAGGTGTTTGATTGCGTGAATTGGAATTGTTTGTGGAAGGTGCTAGAAGAAATGGACGCAAACGGTATTCTCAATTTTTAATTACCTGGACCGTAAAGGAGGATATGAAACAGAGAATTGACACCTTTGAAATGTGATGTTAGTGACGTCTGCTGAGAATACCATGGACCGCTAAACGAACAAACGTTACGGTCTTAAAAGAAATAAGTCAAAAAGTACACCAACTTTCTACCACATGTCTCAAAAGGATTCTTCGCTTCTTTGAGCATCTCTGTAGAAGAAACGATAGCCTGGAGAAGCTCGTCCCACTTAGAAATGTAAGAAAAATGCAAAGGACCATAAAGGAGGACATGAAACGGAAGTTGACGCCTTTGAAATGTGGTGCTAGCGACGTCTGCTGAGAATACCATGGACCGCTAAACGCACACACTTAAAAGAAATGGGGAAGGACGAAGAAGACCGACTTTCTATCATATGTCTCAAGTGGATTATTCGATACTTTGGACATCTCCCCAGAAGAAACGATAGCGGAAGCAGAAGCTCATCGCGCTTGGAAACATACAAGGGCGCAGGGAAGGCGCAGGGCGCCCACCCGCTGGAGCGACCAAGTTAAAATCACCACAGGCTCCACCGTAATAGCTGTGATGGGAGATGCAGAATGCAAAGAATCCTGGAGAGACAAAATCAAAAAGATTCGGAACAAGAATGGCCATGATCCTCAGACATGAGAGGTGCCGACTTGGATTGGAAGCGATCTGTTGATTAGCAGTTTATTATTTAGGGGTAATTCTGAGTGTGGTCTGATCAGCCAGTGTAGATTCTCAATTTTATCCCAAATTTCTCTTGATCATTATTTGTTTTTTAAAGTTTATACGGCAATCTAAGCATGTTCACAGACATTTAACTGAGTCTGTCTCGGACAGTAGCTCACCATCTTTGCTAAAAGGACTGACGTGGTTTAATTTGGTGTAATTAACACATTGTGAATATTTGTCAGACTTTCTTGAACTGTCTTTCGTCTTTATCCCGTGGTTAATGTGTTTTTGTTGTTGGGCAAAATGTGTTAATATTAATAAATTATTGTTACACTTCCACATATTATTATGATTAAATTATAGTGTCAATGATTAAGAGAAATTAGGAATTAAAAGAAAAAAAAAATGCTAGGTATTATAGAAAAATTTCGAAATAATAGAGTTTTTACTGTATTCGGGTAACTATAAAATATCATTAGTCATATTTTACATAAAATACGTTACAAAGTCAAATAAAAAATACAATTTTTTTTCGATAAAATAATCGAATTTACTAGAGACAATTATAAAAAGATTCAGTCACCTTATGACAACGTTTCGGAGTTTTATCTAAAGCAAACTCCGACTGTTGCGTGTTTAGTAGACCGGCGTCGATGTCCAACTCTTCTCCCATCGACGGACCCAAGCGTCCGATGAACGCGTGATGCATATGTATGACGTCGTCCATTGACATAATCCTAAAACATGATTATATATTTAAAAAAAATATATCGTATTTAATTTTAATATCATTTCACTCACTTTCCGTCGAGCGTGATATCTTTTATGGCTCCGTACAACGGTATCGTCGATGCGATATATTGAGTGATTACGTCGGATTCGTTCATTTGTGACGGCACTCCGCCTAAGAATAGACCTCCGCTGGAATTGCCATCGATAGATTGCGGACTGGAGTGTACGACTACAGATCCAGGAGGCAGCGAACCGACCGCTTTCAGATTATCGTCGATTAATAATTCTATTTTTCGTCCATTTTTAATTACGGTCACCGAATGGAAGTGGCCGTCGTTCAAAGTCGTCACATTTGAAACTAATTTCAGATCGCCTTTGCCAGCGTTCATTAAAAGATGAATTCTTCCTATAAACAATATGAATGCAAATTATTTTCGATTCGATCGATTAACGAACTCATTGTGAATTATTTACCGTCGACTAACGATACGGAGAAATATCCTTCGTTATTGTAGATCGGTTCGTCGTAAATACCCATCTCGGAATTTGTTGTTGAGTATGCATCGTTGCTATATAAAATTTGATAACTATACGGAGCAGACAGTAATAAAAATGCGTTCAACGCTGTTGTGCGAAACATGAATCCGAAATAGCTTTTTTTACGAAGCGTATGCGACGGTATCTTCAAATATCCGTCTCCGTAAAATCCGACTGAATAATAATGCTGTGAAAAATTACATAATTAGTTTTATCTATTTATTTATTATTTATTTCATATAAAAGATCAACGAAATGCGGATATTTAACATCAAATATATCTAGATAGTTGGCCAAGTGGTTGAGCAGAGTAATAGCTCTGGTTACCAAAGTGTTTCCGAGAGTACCTGTCCTCACGTTTGGCGGAAGAAATAGCACACGCGAACGAGCTCGATGGTGGTGAGGTGGTGGCTCCCATAAGGGCAACTCACACAGTACAAGGGGGTTAAAAAAGATAAAATAAAAACTATGGACTGGAATGAATTAAATACGCCTACTTTCGGGGCAAAGACTGCCGCTAATCGCGCTGACCGGGGCCTATAAGATTGCCTCTATAGCGGTTCTGTCAGTCCTTGCTGGCGTTCTGCCACTCGAACTCCAGATCCGGGCTGCGGGCTGGTTGATCCCTCGTGGCTATCGAGCACGTC
>JAGXCT010033791.1:16177-34028 GCA_022495035.1 Philopotamus ludificatus | reverse complement strand
GATAGAATGCCTCCCTTCACTTCGGTTCGATTCGACAATTCGCTTAAAAGTATTTGGAATTTACGCAAATTCAATATATCGTCTTCAGCCTCTTGAAACATGACCATCGAGTTTCTGTTTGGATTTTCATTATACGAAACGATTATGTGTTCGTAGACGCTATTAATCTTTTTATTGATTTCTTGGATTTTGTTTATTCTCTCGTTGTGAAGCGGTATATCTATACTGTTTATCATGTCCGATGTCTCTTTTATGAATCCGTCGATATCTTTAATTTTATCGAGCCAATTTTTGAAATCATTCTTCAACTGATCGACTTTATTCAAGTGATCGTTTACTTGATAAGTGTATTCTTTAACAGTAGTCGATTTTAATGTCACCTAAACCAAAAAAAAATATCGATAACTTTTCATCTTTACCAATATATACGATTTCAAAATTAATTTAAAATAAATAAATACCATATCGGATACGTCTTGAACATTCTTCATAAATTCGGAAAAATTCAGTTTTTTAATCTTGTCCATCATGTGCGTGGCGGTCTTGATCGATTTTTTGACATTCAAATGCTTTTCGTGTCTGCTGAAATCTTCCAACTCCCTAACTCTATCTTCTAGATTTTTACGTAAATCCATCAAATTATCAAAAATTTTATACTGCTCCTCTTTAAAATTGAGCGCCTTGGTTGCAATGTCGCTTAATTTTTGTTCCGTTGACATAACCTGCTTGGACAGTTCGATCATCTTCTTTTGCAGATAATCTAATTCATCAGGCGATATTGATCGTAGTCTCGAGGACGTTGATCTCACGTCGGCGAGTTGCTTCGATATCATCACAGTTTCATTAGAATGTTTGTACATTGCGATCCAAGGCTTCGGTATCGATCCGTGCTTTAAATGTTCAGTATCCTTGTCCAGTTCGTAAGTCATCACTTCAATTTTATCCAAAAGTATTTGGCTGCAATTATCACACGCTAAAATAATAATAAAAAAAAAATTAAAATACATCGCAATCTATTTTTGCACAATCAAAATGTTATATGAGTTTTACTTACGCACGCACATGGATCCTTCGAGATAATTTCTGGGTGTGATGCAAGAGTCACATCTCATTCCAGTGACGTGTTGATGACACGGACATTGACCTGTCGTCGGATGGCAATCGGTTTTTCCGCCGTGGATTGATTTTATCACTCCTTCGCCGTCACATTCGCATTGTCTGCATTTGCCGTCGTTACCCAACCACCATCCACGTGCACAAGACGAACAATCGTTACCTGAATAACCTGCAAATTATTTATATATTGGTATATTTGGCGAAACCGCATTATTTTAGTTAGTTAGTTTAAGAATTGGTATTTTTTGCCACTTTTCTCTTTTTGAACCTTGAAACAGTGGTTATGTAGGTCTAAAGACGATGTTTGTGGTGCACTTGGAGCTGATAATCCAAATAGCAAAAGACATGGGCTTCACAATTAATGAGAATAAAACTAAATATACGCTAATAGAAAATTCTGATGAGTTGATGAGTTAAGCTTCAAATCCATCTGTGATTGGGCTCAGTTCTAGTGTAGAATCCTGCCCTCATTCAGCGCACATTCTCCATCTCATCCCATTTGCTGCCACATCGTTCCATTTTCCGGACAGTGTCAATAATGCAGCGTCACAATCCAACCACCTCAGCCTGAGTTTTCTTTTCTTCCGGAGACAGGGAATTTTGTTGAATATAAGCCTTTTTGGTGGCTGACTGTCCCTCATTCTTGATAGGTGACCGGCCCAGCAGAGTCTGGCCATTCCAACGATGGCTTTGAACGATATATCCCTGTATAGTCAGTACAGCTCCTAGTTGCATCGGATACACCATTCCTCGTCGTCGAATATAATTCCAAATATTCTTCTCAAAATCCTCCTCTCCAGGATATCCAGTTGTGGCTAATCTTGTTTGTCAAAGCCCAACATTCAGACCCGTATGTTAGGACGGGTCTGATAAAGGTCACGTAGAATTTGACTTTAGTCATCTTTGAGAGGAATCTCGACCTTAGATGCTGTGAATCCAAAGTAGAACCGGTTGTCAGCATGGTTCTTCTTCGTATTTCCAAATTGGTTTCATAAGTGAGCCAAGATATGTGAATTCCTGAACGGCATCGAAGCTGAACTCGTCGACTCTCAGGGGTTCAAGAATCCGTCCTTGAGATATAGGCATGTATTTTATCTTGGTTTCGTTGATCCTCAGTCCCATGACAATTGCTGCTCTCATTATTCGCTGACATGCATTCTTTAGAGCCATCCAAGATCTGGGTAAATTGTCTATGTCGTCCACTTAGGTAAAGAAGCAGCACCAATTTATTAAAGATGTATGATGACTCCAATCATCCTCTCTTAATATTCCTTCTAATGCAGAGTTGAATAATAAACACGTTTAGAGATCACCCTTTCTTAAGCTCGGTGTGTCTCCAATTCTTGCGAGAACTCAGATTGAACAAGGAACTTTTCATCTGATCTCCAAAATGGTCCAGCTACCTTAACCATAGCCATATCAGCTTTGGATGGATATTAGGAACCCTAATCGCCTCGATTAGTCTAGGTCTGCGGATTTAAACGGATGGTGGACGTCAATGTTGAATCCTTGGGGTCAGAACTCTTCACTGTGTTTGAATAAATGGCGATGAGCCGATAATTGATGGTCAAAAGATTATTATGAATTGTAATCATTCACTCGAGAGTGTCATAGTTTTTAGTTAAACATATAATAGTGTTCAATTAATTTTTTCCACATACCTTTTTTGCACTGGCATGTCACTCGAGATGGCCGAATGTTACAAGAAGTTGCGTGATTACGTGCAATATGTGGACAAGGACACGGCTGGCATCCCATTGTGCTCCAAGGATCACCGTGATACCCTTCGGCGCAGCGATCACAATAAGAACCGGCAGTATTTTCTCTGCAATCCTATAATATCAAATGAGTGTGCGTTTCGAATAATATATTACGTATCAAAAAAGCTATACGTACAATACAATATCCAGTATCCTTATGGCATCGTTCAGAACGATCGTTGCATTCGCATTGTTGCGCTTTAGCGATAAGCTGAATTATAATCGTGCCAGACGCGTTTGATACCAATTTATTCGGCGGAATATAAAATCCTATGGACGCATCTTGACATGACGTCGAATTATACTGATGAGGACACGAGCATAATTCGACACCACTCGCCAGCGGTGACAATTGATTACCGAGTGATATAGCGGTATCCATCGAAACGTTAGACAATCTATGTTTAATAATAATATAATTAATAATTGAACAATGATTGATCGGATGTAATATAAAAATATTAACCTCGCTTCTACTAAATGTGAATAATGAGAGCCTCGCAAATAAATTGCATCGATATTCTGCAGAGCAACCATCATCGTTGTTCGATCGATGGATGAGCGGGATTCTTTCAATTTCCATAGCGATTCGTGAAAACGTACGTGATGCGTATCAGTCATAGATGGAAATATCTATAATTCAAAACGTATTATAATTAAAATCATGCGATAAAGAATTGGCATGAAATAAAGATATTCAAATTTACCTGGTAATATTCTAATACGAGTATCCCTTGAGCATGTATTTGTACTAAGGGATACTTCATCAACGGCTCATTAGAAATTCTTTCCGATGCTCCGCTACTCTCAGTTGTAAACTTTAAAAATCCTCCGTAAGACGTTATCCTATCGCCTAAAAACTTCTTCGGCAACGACCAATACAACGGATGCGGTAAATAATCGTTGGAATTGATTGTAACATTCTTTTCCGTGTCGGGGATCAACGTCAGACCGGAAGTAACGTTCAAATCGAGTTCTTTCATCGGTAAATACCACAAATCTTCACCTAAACTGCTAATCTATAATAATAAGATGTTATTTATATTGTTTTATTCGTGTAAATAAATTATTTATGATGCTCACTGCTATTTGATTGATTTTTGATCCGTATTTTTTTGATTGCGCATTAGTATCGATTAGCAATAATCTCGGAATGTTGAGTCTGATGTGACCCCACGTGAGTCCGGCTTGAGTGCAATGCGAAGTGCGTCCGAAACAGAAGCATTGAGTGCATCCCGACGGGGTATTCGACGAAAGACCGAACGTTCCGTTCTTACATTCGTTGCATTTTAAACCGACGACGTTTGACTGCAATAAAAAATGAATTTCAATCAATCGTTAATGGATTAAATAATTTTTAAGAGATGAATCAATATTACCTTGCAAGGACATTGACCGAATTTATCGCATACGCATTTATCGTTGCTATCGCATGCCGCTTCTGTAGTGCCCGCATAATTACACGCACAAGGACGGCAGCGCGGATATCCGTAATAATTCGAAGCGCATTCATCGCATCTGGATCCCTCAAAGCCTTCTTGACACACGCACTGTCCGTCGATTGGATCGCATTGCGAACCAACCGATCCGACGACGGAACAATTGCAATACTATAAAGTACAAACGTTATATAATAAATATAGTTAAATTTAATTTATATATTTATTCGTAACAAACTTTGCATCCTTTCAACGGATCGAGTCCGTAAGATCCCGGACGGCATTCCTTGCATTTTGAACCTTGAGCCAGCGGTGGACATATGCATCTTCCGGTGTCCGGATCGCAGAATTGACCCTCGGAACAAATCTTACATCCTAAAATCGGTTTGAATCGACAATTAATTATAATTTATTGAGTGATTATATGTAGAATGGGGATACTCACGTAGACATCCGGTGTTGCTGAATCCATAGTATCCGGAGAGACATGTGTCACAATTCTTTCCACCGATTCCTGGTCTGCATGTGCATTCACCGGTATCAATGTCACAGCTGCCGTCTTGGGTGCCGACTGCATCGCAATCGCATCGGCTGCATCCCTTGCCCGAATTCAATCCCCAATATCCCGACTGTATAGAAAAAATATAAATTACTTGACAATATTTGAGATTATTATTCGGATAGTTTTTATTTTTATTACAAATATAAATAGTCAGATTTCTCAATTTTTGATATTTTTTAAGATAGTGCTTTCAAAACTTTTTCATATTATCTAATTAGAATTCATGTTTTAATCTATGGCATTACACAGTCGATCCTCCTATAGTGCCGAGATAGGGGCTACGCTATAGAAACACGCCCTATAGAAGACTAGGTATCCATACAAAATTTTGGGTTAGGTTTTTTTAATTGTATTTTGCAAATTGAACGAAATCAATAAATCAAACATTTGTATATGAGTTTTCTAAATCGCTGCTTATCACAAAATTCCTTGTCAACCAAAGAGCGTTGACCTTTATTTCGCTCAGAAATGTATTATAGATTTACGAAATATCTAAATTGACCTTAAAATATTAGAATTTTGTAGAAAACAGCGATTTACAAAAAACGTTATAGGAGGGTTGACTGTATATTTAGTTTGTTCAAGCGCGCGTGTTATATTTTGTTGTCAACAACTCTTTTAATGTAAATCCTACATGTCACAAACATTTTGTCTAGAAAAGTCTAAAGAATAAATATTATAAATAAGCACTGTTCTTTATTGTCTGCAATTGCGAATAAATAAATAAAAAAAAAACCATATTCGCTTCTGAGGTTTATTCTCGCTCATGGGCGTATCATTTATGTGTCGTATTGATTAGTTGAAAAATCCAAAATATCGACCAAATTGCGAAACATATCATGAATAACTATTTTTATTCATAGAATAATCCATTTTTTTAAATGACTTGAAATGCTTGGGGTCTCTGATAGACCCGCTTCGGACGACTCGGTTGTTGTCGAGTTACCGTGTTGGATCCGTTGACTTTAAAATTGTAACGTTTTGTAGAAAACGGCGCTCTAGAAGAGAGCATTATAGGAGGGACTGTCATACACGTTATAGAAAATTGTTTATAGTGGCGAGCGCTATAGGAGAGTCGACTGTAATAAACTTTGATACGCGGAGTGCAATACAGGTTTTACACTTCAAATTGGACGTTTTACAAATCAAATTGGACGTTTTTGCAAATCAAATTGGACGTTTTGCAAATCAAATTGGACGTTTTACAAATCAAATTGGACGTTTTACAAACTGTCACTTCTTTAAATTGCTATAAATATTTCATGAACATAAAGAATATTTACAAAATAATTGTTTTCTAAATATCTTTTATTTATTTTAAAATGTACATAATATGTATATGTATTATGAATGTACAACTTTTTTATAAAATACAATGAAGTATCTAATTTGATTTGAAAACGTCCAATTTGATTTGTAAAACGTCCAATTTGATTTGCAAAACGTCCAATTTGATTTGAAAACGTCCAATTTGATTTGTAAAACGTCCGATTTGAAGTGTAAAACCTGTATACGCCCGCGGCAGATTGATTTCACGCACCAAACAAAAATCTGGAAAATCTCCTTGGAGATATTTTTCTTAGATTCTTAGAGTCTTTGTAAGATTAGATAGAACTAAACGAAAAACGCACTAATGCTGTTGCAGTGTTCATGTCTAAGACAGGTAAGCTATTTTAAAGGATGAAAATAACGTTGGAAGTGTTTTTATGGAGTAAATACTCGGTTTAAGTTCGTGTACCATAAAAACGGTGCGTAGAATCAATCCGCCACGGATGTATGTACGTATTACATTTTTTTTTGATTAAATCTTGTAAAATACTAATCAAGTAAACGGGTTCAACGTGTACTTCCATGTACTGAGGGCTGGGATACCATTTTTTTTTTCAAAACTCTCATAAAAAACGTAAAAAATGCCTTCTTACCTCACACTGGTCACAGGTGAGTCCGACCACGTGGGGCAGACACCTGCACTGTCCGGTCTTGATATCGCAGCTGCTGATCTCCGAGCCTCGTTCATTGCATTTGCAACCTGGAACAAGGGTACATATCAGCATTGACGATTTGATTAACGGCAACAATTAAAGACAACGCAGGGTGTGCGGCAACACCCGCGGGGACCGGAATCCCTCGGCGATCCACGGCCATTGTTCGACCAACCCCACCCAAGTAAACACATAATGATTAGGTGCATTATCTCGTGGGCCAGCCGATTGGGATCTTTAGAACAATATGGGTTTTGATGATACGGTGCTTTGGATTTATTACGATAAATGGACCCCGAGCACGCACAATACGGTTTCGTGGATCCGTGGCCCTCTGCATTGGAAAGTTGTTATCGTTTTGTACAAATCCGAAGACCTTTTGTTTGCTAGATTAGTACAAGACCACCCGGCAGGTCTTTTGATTAACCGATTAATATAAATCCGGACCGGTAACGGCCGGACGATCCGCTGCCGCGTTCTAAACGGCCTATGCGAAAAATCATGAAATTTTACAAATTATGAACAATCTCGATCTCAGCAGTGGATTCCGAGTCATTTTATCTTGTGCCCGAGGATATTGTTACCCGGATGAAGAGATCTAGTATATTTCTGTAATAATTCCTTTGCGTCCACTTACTGCTGCAAATGTAAACTCTTGACATCAAAAAATAACGTCCATTACAGTTCAAAATGGCGCTCTCTGATTGGTCAGAACAATTCAAAGATGGCGTTTCGTATATTATTGATGTTTTATTCGCATTTTCCATTTAGCAACGGCTCAAGATCCGATATTATCCCACTTCAATGCGGAATCTAGATGGTTAGGAGCTAAGAGGAAGCACGTAGATGTGCTACCGTAGCCATCTGGACGTTTTAAATATCCACTATCCCGTGTTTATCGAGGCAAATAAAAAAACCGGAGATTGATGCGGCTAAGTGGTGTTCTGCACCGAGTGAAAACCGGTAGCCCCACAGCAGCTGCGCACTAATTCGCCTCAAAGATAATCCCACCACACGGTAATTATGCAATAATAAACTTTTTTCGGGATACAAACCGTGCAATGGGCGGTCCGAGTTGTTTATTTGGGTTGGGGAGCAAGAGTCCAAGCACTTTGAGGTAGGCGAGACCACTCAACACCGGTGACTTGCGATGTAAACAGATTGGGAGGCGAGACAAGTATTTGTCTCTTGTACCAATCTTCTTGCGTGGCTCTCAATGAATGCAGCCATGTAATGGGCGGTGATTTGGAATTCTGGGATATTTGGATAGTCAGAGATTCGCCATATTTATACCATATAATCTTTTAAAAGACATTTTACATAAACTGTGAAGAACGTATACCAATTATCGAATTTATTTATAGAAGCATCTCATTCTGGCGAATAGCAATGTGTGCTTGAGGATTCAATTCCATCTTCATCAAGTCTTTCTTGAACTTTTTTCTTTTTTATAATATTAATAGTTTATCGCGTTGTCAGAGGTTCGCAATTCAGACTTTACTATTACAGCGTTATTGGGGACCGCGTTCTTGATGCGTAACCTAGCCGTGGCGATGGGGTATATATGTTCTCGAATAACTCATTTAATATAAATCCTGCATGTCACAAACTTTATATATCTGTCTAAAAAAGTCTATTGAATAAATATTTGTAAATAAATAATTGTTTTTTATCGCTCGCATCGGGCACGATGTACCGGGTGCGAGTGAAACCATACGATTGACACATGCGAAGAGAGCGGCAGTTTAATATACGCGTCATATTGATTAGTTAAAAAATCCAAAATATCAATCAGATTATGAAACACTATTTTTATTCTTAGAATAATCCATTTTCTAAAAAAAAGGCCAAAACATTGATGAATAATTCATCAATATCTTAACTTAAAATGCTTATGGTCTTTTTTCCATTATAAATATACCCCCTTCAGATGACGCGATTGTTTTAGAACCGCCCTGACGGATCGGTTAATCACAAAGGTTCTAGAGCAGTGGTTCTTAACCTTGTTGGAGGTACTGAACCCTACCAGCTTCATATGCGCGTTCACCGAACCCTTAATTGGAAAAATTATCATTTTTTATAATATTGTACAATAAGTCGAGTGTGTGAAAATGCCGAACCCGGGAAACTGACTCACCGAAGTCCTGGGGTTCGATCGAACCCAGGTTAAGAACCTCTGTTCTAGAAGGTCACTTGTATTTTTAAATTTAATTAAATTTCTATAATTCAGCGACACTCGTTTCCTCATCTCGGCAATACATTTTGCACTCGCGGCGAATTGATTTCACGCATTTAGCAAAAATCGGAAATACATCATTTTCAGGATAATTTCTTTATTATTCTAGGTCGTGGTTGTCGTCGACAAGTCTCCCAAAGAAAAATCATAAGCAGTTCACATTTACAATATCATTCAAGACTGACTACACCCTGGAAATGCTCAGGTAACACAATTTAGAATAAAAATCTACCTCATCGCCAGCTAAAATATTGAATACCGATTTATCTAATATGGCTAATCTATTCTAATCATCTATCGTTCGGTGCATTTTTTCTGTGACCTATCCTTTTTTTTTGAGTGAGTGCAGACTTGAACTCACGAGCACGATCGTGTAATCTGAAATATATTTTTTCTGCTTATAATCTCAATACTCTTAATTCGATATTGTAGAAAATAAATATTAGCGGGACCAGAAAGAAATCGCGTATTTCATAAAGTAATATTCGAGTGCTAAGATTTAAAATGTATATTATTATATAAGTGTAAAATGTCTAAACAAAAAAAAACTAAGGATACATCAGACATTGTATGTTCCTTTTTTTTAATAAGGGTTTGAATGGCAGCAAGCTCACTGAAGCCGTTAAAGAAATTTATGGTGAAGTGCTGACAGCATGTAGATGTCAATTTTGGTTTCAAAGGTTCAAATCGCCTAATATTAATAGAAATAGAAAAGATGCACTTGAACCTAGACGAGCATCTAATTTGATGACATATTGAGATGCCTGGTCGAGTCGGATCCTCGAGTAACCATCGCAGAGACTCAAATATTCATAGTCCTCTGTATAGTCACATTTGGAACGCATTGATAAAACAAATAAAATGGGAATTTGGATCTGACACGAACTATCCGAAGATAACAAAGAAGAGCGCAAAAGAACACGCAATTCTTTGTTGCGGAGACAAAGAATTTCACCCCTTTTACACCAAAATGTAACTGGAGATGAGAGTTGGATCGTTTGCGATAACATACGTTGAAAAATGTAATGGAATTCTCCGAATCAAATTTCAGTTCCGACTCTAAAGCTGGTTTAACACTCTGAAAAGTTATTTTGTGCATTTGATGGAATGTAAGAGGAATAATTCATTACGAATTATATTATAGATTAAATGAGAAAGAAGAAATCAAACGTCCAATTTTGTTTAACAGAAAGGGAATAATTCTTCACCGCAATAATGCACACTCTCATATTATTGTGTGAGACTCTTTACCCTTGCATCTTAAGAGTCTTTAGAATCTTTAGATTATTAAATAATAAAGGGAGTAATTCTTCACCACGACAATGGACGCCCTTATAAAGAATGATCCAAGAATAATTCAGGAGTTAAACTGGAGGTTCTGCCACACCCTACATATTCAGACCTTCCGATTACTTTCTCTTCAGGTCCACGGGGCACAATTTTGGAGAAAAATAATGTCGAAATATACGTAGAAAACCACTTAAATGAGTATCTCGATTCAAAACCGAATAAAGTTTTTTCAAAAAAGGAATTAAAAAATTACAAGTAAGATGGGAAGCAGTTTCTAATAATGATGGAAATGTACAATAAATATAAAAAAAAAAAATTTAAATGCGCGATTTCTTCCTGGTTCCTCGAACAGTTGTTTCTCATGTTTTCTGCAGGGGCGAACGGTGGTGCTGATGTTGGGTGTGCCCTTCTGTTTTAGTTTTGAGTATTTTTTTCTCCATTGATATAAAAATTATGTCGAAAAAACGAAAAATATAATTATTGTATAAATTGTATTTTATTTTCCACATTAAGCACACCCAACATCAAGTCTACCGTACGCCACTGGTTTTCTGTGTATAGATTTTATTTCTACTATTTTTTTTTATTTTTATAAAATATTGTAAAGAACTCGAGATACAAGAGAGTCTGCTAATTAAATGAATAGAAAATTATTAAATAAATGAGTTAAAAAATTGGTACAGTTAAACCCCCACTAACACTAAAATCGGGACCGTGTAAATGGGGGAGTGAAGCCGTCCGTATGTGTGCGTATAGCCTGGCAAGTGTTGAATACACAGACGCTAGCCAACGTTTGACTCAATGTGAATGCGACCGCGCAATAGGGGGATTTGCGGCGAATATTTCAACTCAGCGCGTAATTCGGAGTAGTGTAATTGGGGGTTCCACTGTATATGGTGCGTAGAATCAATCCGCCTCGGGTGCAAAATTTATTGCACACATTTAACCGCGCAAAGAAAGCTAATCGTGTAAATTTATTTAATCCGAATAAAATTACTGAAGATAATTTCTTGGAATTATTTTCTAGTTAATCTCGCGCGATCAGATTGGAAGACGGCGTCGCCAAAAGCATAGCTCTCATTTCTCAATTGGGATTCGCACGGGATTCCGATGGAATCGTCTGCAGAATTCGCAAACACTATTCCGTACACGACTAATTGCACGATCCAATAATTACAATAATTAATCTAAGAGATTTCACAGCGGCAGCTGGGAGCGCAGCATTCTAAACATAACTCGCTAATTAACAGAGTGCACAACTCTAGATGCAGTTTTACGAAATTCCTACACAAAAATCAGCGCGAAACGTAGCCAAGTCATTTGTTGGAGTAATACTCGAACAATTTAACGAAACAGTGTGTAGGTGTTTAGGGCATTATTTGCGAAATCTTCAATTGAGAAACTGCCCACGCGGTATTAGCGAATTGGTCCAGTTAGCGTTCGAACCGGATATTTAACATCTTTGCACTTAATTCGATCGACGCCAATAAATCTGCCACGATCCAGAAGTTTTTCAACGAAAATAGATTGAAAATAATTAAAAAAGCGTATACGTTAAGCTCTTGATCTAGTTGTTTTATGGTCCAACACCAAAACGCCATTATGTTGGTTTTAGCATGCAAACATAACATCCTCGGATAATGTACGTAAGAATGTTAAACAGACAGGGCAGTCCATTTTAAATCCCATTTTTAATAATTATATTTAAATTATTCAAAAAGATAATGAGCCATTTAATAACATCTGCCTTCGTGTTCTTACAAAATTACAAGATATGTTCTTAGGTATGTATACGTTCTCGTATAAACATCTTAGAGACGGATCACGATTAATGCGTAATTATTATTAATTAATTGTGATTGATTCGTGATTATTATTTGGATTTATGGTTGATGGCTTCTGTTGGAGAGAAGGAAGCGGCCGTAGCTCACTGCTCCTGCTCCTCGTCCTTCTTCCGCATTGTCTTCGGTGTAAGGACACGGCTTCGGTAGGCTCTCATTTACATGCAAACAAGTCTTCTTGAAATACGGCCTATGGTCTCTTGATACTCGCTGCCGGGGCTCATTCTTTATTTCGTTTTAAATGAGTCCGCCATCGCAACTCTTGCGCATTATTCCGTGTCAAAAAAAAAGAATAATATGCACGAAGAACCGTTCTCGATCGCCAGGGATCAGCAACTGCAAGATATTTGGATATTCTCGAATATTGTCAAAAACTTGAATCAATAATGTGCTACACACGTCCCTCGATTTACACGGATTGCTTTATCAATATTTTTTAATATCATTCTCGATATTCAATGACATAAATGCATAATAAGATTGTACAAAAAAACAACGATATATCGTTGTTCAGCAATCTAAGTGATACGATGATTTAAAATCTAAATCTAAATAATTTGTCCTGTATTATTTCATATATATCCAGTGACGAATTTCCTCTTGAGCGCATAAGGCGCGCGCCTGGGGCCTTATTAATTCAGGGGGCCTCAAAGTTCAGCTCTCAAAACGATTTTTTTTCATAACAAAAATATTTAATAATTTAGCACTATTCCCAATATTTTAATAACAAATGAATAATGCCATCAATTTGTAACATCGAGATCGAGAAAATCTAATAAAAATAGAATAAAGAGAAAAATGCGTAAATATATGTGAAATTAATTGTGTATCCAAACATTGCAAATTCACCTGGGGCCTCGTAAGTGCTAAATTCCGCCACTGTATGTGACAAATGTTGTTCGGGCCGCATGTAAAAAAACTGATAATAATACAAACACTGTATGATGAACTATAATTATCTCCTCATAAACAGATACAGAAATGAAATACTCGTTAATAGAATTATTATTAACCTAGCCGTGCTGATGAGGTCTATTTGGGAGTCCAAGTTTTCTCGAATAACCTAACTATGAATTATCAATGAACTTTATTGTCCGCGAATACGAAAATAAATAAAAAAAAAATACAACAATATTCGCTGCAGTTGCCACGGAAGCATTGTTTTTTTACGCTCGGTACCGGATGCGAGCGAGAAAAAACATCTCGCATGACAAGTGCGAGTGAGACTACGTGCGACGATACGGGAGCGTCCCCCAGTCGCGACGGATCATCGTGGAATTCGTGCGTCATTTAAGCGTCAAATTAATTAGTAAAAAATCCTCAATATCGACCAATTTATGAAGCATATCATGAATAACTATTTTTATTATTAGAATGATCCATTTTTAAAATAAATGTCATGGTATTGTCGAAGAATTCATCAATATCTAGGCTCAAAATGCTTAAGGTATATTTTCATACTAAATAGACCCCATCGGCCGACGACGTTGGTTTCGAGCCCTCGTGACAGATCAGTTCAAAAAACGGCGAAAGATATATGTGGAAAAATACTATAATTACGCCTAGAGTATAACGAGGTTGCGGGATATGCTGGATTAAAATGATAGGAATTTTTAAAAGACAAAATATAAAATCTTTGAAGGGCCGCATGCGGCCCGCGGGCCGCGGGTTGCTCACCTCTGGTATATGACATACACTAGTAGTTAAATGAAATACTATTTACTACTTAGTATAGAAAAACAATACGTATATTTCAAAAGTGAGTGGGTATGCACAGCGCGGAACTGCTCCGAGTCGCAGACGAATCCCCCCCCCACCCCGCTGCCCCCCGCATCCATCCAATACACGACGCTGGTAGCGCTGAAGAGCAAACACTACATGTTCTACAGCGCGCGGCGCAACACTAAATATAAATATATTATATAATCAATAGATATATGTATTAATTTATAAAAATATATTTTTCCTCAATTTGCTTGGGGGTGCTGCAGATCCGCAGTGTATATGGACGAGCTCCCCCTGGTTAAGAGTCTATTTCTTATTTTATTTTCTGCAAATGATATTATTACTGCTGTTTTTAATCAAATTTCTTGTAGACCTCTCTGTGGTATATTTCCCTGAAAATAAGCGCTATTTTTAAGGATGCCCGTATAAGGGATTAAAACCATTAAATGTATTCGCAAAAAATCAGGCCTCTATGTAAGTACCTACGAAAGCGTAAGTTTAATGAATTATTCAATGTAAAAATTGGCATAAGTCGGTCTTATTTCCTCGTTGAAATTCAAAATTAAGTCGAGGAAATTCAATTGATAGATTATTGCCGTGGCTTTATATCATTTATACTTAAAACTATCGCCAAAACATAACATGTGATACAAAATAAAATCGTGTAAATCGAGGGATGCGTGTATGAGTGTTATATGAGGTTTTCTCTTGGTAACTGTGTTGATCCGTTTCATTGTGCTGTACATATTATTCATCAAGTATTGCCCCCTCCTTTTGAAATTCCGCAACATTAAAAAAGTGATAAATGAGCTGATAATTTGATTTTGACATTGGAACACAATTCGCCTCGTATTTGTAAAAGTGTTGGCCCGCAGGCCGAATAAATTACACGATGTAAATCTTGGCGAGGCGCTCAAAAATTCATGTATGCAAAAAAAAAATGTGTACACTTGGCCAAAAGCGTGCAATACATGCGCATGCATTAATGTTACATGTATATTTTTGACGAAAATCGTATATATTTGAACAACGAGGTTCATTCACACGCTCCACCTACATGAGCCGATACTTTCACAAGTATCACACCCGCTATTCATCATTGTGCAATGCTCATAATTCTGTCGTTCCGAAGATGCATTGCGCTTTATTCGGAAAAGGGCTTAGGGCACAAAAACTGGATCACTTCCAACGCTAAATTATTTCACTCGGATCCATTTCTCATTTCACAATGCAACGTGCATAAGGCACGCGGTGTGGGTTTTCGAATATTTCAATAATGAAGACATACCAGGTGTACAGAACCTTGGAAGAATATAAGCGCAGATTATAACCGCAGCTTAAATTCAATATAAATATTGAGCTTACGTGTTGCGGAGAGCCTCTCGCATATTAATCTAGAGATATAGTTTTAAACTTGCTCGAAATCAGCTTGTTTATGTTGTTGCAAGCCGATATTGCATGATATTTGTCGCGAGATTACTGCGCGAAAATAATGTGTAGTGTGCATGACGCTTTACGTCGCGCCACGCCCACATTCGCGTCACGACCTATGGAAAAAGTGATTTTTGACAAGCGGCGACATTCACACCGTTAATGGGTTATCAGAGATTGCGGTATGCCACAGCACGCGGTCGGTAATTAATGTCCGAGGTAGCCGTTGGGTTGACTTTGCAGACATGAATCATACGATCGCCAATTCCATTCATGCGGTCCATTGACTGCGGACGTGGGCGAGGTGGCAGAGCGGTGAGTGAGGTGGAGCGGTCCAGCATGGCAAACACCGCAGCAGCCGGGTGGTGTAGCCGCCCACGTCCTCCCCGTCTCTGGACAGTGCGTGGCCATCGATGCTGATCGATGGCACTCGGACACCTGTGGGACCAAACGTCGTCCAGGTGGTGCCTCCTATGCATTATGCATGCCGCATCGGCGCCGGCTAATTGGATAATCCAATTAATATAGCGATGAGGTAAGAGACGGTCCAGGTCTCGAACAGTCATTTTTTGACGCTATAAATCAATGACAGCTTTTGGATAGGCAAGGACTAGGACATTTTGATTGATTATTCAAAAGAGGCAGGTCTTGTACTGATAATTTCACGCCCTGGCGTCTTACAAAAAGATAGCTGATGCTTGATGTGGATATAAATAGACATGAACAAATTTGAAGAATCTCAAAGAGTTATTGCTGAAACATTGAAAATGCTACCAAAGATTTGGTTCTTTATTTGTTGGAGAATCAAATAGCTTGCAAATACGGAACTTACTACTCCAATTGGATTAGTAAATATTTTTAGGAAGAAAAACATATTATAGTAAGTCTTTTTATAGGCTGGCTTGAAATTAAATGATATGGAAGGACAATCGAGCTTAATAGGCTTGAAAATATTACATGGGAGACACAGGAAATGGGATCTAGATTGAAGAATGGAATACCCCAAACCATCTGCACGCACGGGGTCCATCAGTAGTGTCCTGTTATAAATTGGGAGATGGGTTGAAGAGAATACTTCACTGAATAACTGACGCTCTGCCTGTCTTTCTCCCGAAACCTCAGTGGGCAACAACAGAATCTTCCTTTGAAAGAAGCTATGACTACGGCTCTTCCCGAATCACAGCAAAGATGGGACACAGAATCAACCAGCTATAGATTTTTTTACTAATTATACAAGACGCCTGGAAATGGACTGTGTATACCCCGACTACTTCCTCTCGCAATTCTTTACGGGCCATCGTGCCATTAACACAAATCCGATTAAACTGAGTCTTCGAGAAGATCCCAGCTGTGGACACTAAGCATACTTCGGAACACATACTCTGGAACAGCCCAGAGTTGGGATCATACAGAGGTCAGAAAAGCCTACGGTCCGATTGGTCATTCCGAGAAATGCAGTCTGGTCTTAAGTACACTGCGAAAGTGTACTAAAGGGTAGGTAATAAAGTAAACCTCCTTCTGCATCCACACACCATCTCGGCATCCTGTCATGGAAATGGAGGGATAAACTAAATATATTCCGGTCAAACATAAAAAATGTGTTGGACTATTAGTAAGTCACTCGGAAACTCCAAGTATTCGTCAACCACTGCTTCCGTCTGATACTTATCTTCTGCCAACTAAGAATCTCTAACGAATAACTAACTGCTATTGCGCTGTCGTAAAGATAAGGATTGTGAAATGATCAATGATTAGAACCTTTAAGCTAGCCGTGCCGATGGGGTCTATTGGGGACAGATTTTCCTCGAATAACTCTTTTAATATAAATCCTATTGTTATCACAAACTTTTTGTATGTGTCCAAAAAAGACAACAATGTCGCCACGTGCACGATATTTTTTCTCGCTCGCATCCGGTACGATGTGTCAAATGCTAGTGAAACGTACAAGTGACACGCGGCGCGAGAACTCAATCGGCGGCGTCTGCTCAGTCTACAGCGGGACATCGCCGAGTGCGCGAGTCATTTACCCGTCATATTGATTACTTAAAAAATTCATAACCTCGACCAAATTATGAAACACATTATGGATAATCCATTTTTTTTTTAAAAAAGTCAAGATATTGATGAAGAATTCTTGAAATGCATGGAGTCTATGATAAACCCCCTTCGGACGACGCGGAATAGCATCCAAGCAGACTTGAAGAAGTATGATACTGGCAGAAGCAAAGATTATCAGAAGGTTTGAAGTGAAATTGATTTTTGTAAAATTGTGAAAGCATCTTTTCTGCTTCAGCTAAATCTTTTTCAACACATTTTTTCCGGAAACTTAAAAGTAAAATTTCGGGAAAATCAGACTTGTTATGCCAGGGCTTTATCAGTCTGATCCAGTTTATCCATCCGAGTACAGTGGAGCCCCCAATTACACTACTCCGAATTACGCGTTGAGTTGAAATATTCGCCGCAAATCCC
>JAGXCT010033790.1:13370-54419 GCA_022495035.1 Philopotamus ludificatus | reverse complement strand
GTTTTTTGCTTTTATTTTTTTTTAATAAAATAACATCGCTTTTGTAGCCCTTTTTTATTTATATTTTTGATTATCCTCAATATCGAAAACGATGCAGTGCAATTTAAAGAAAACATCGTCGATATCTCAGCCATCGCATTTTTTCCGCGAGAGCGATCGCGCAGAATACTCATAATTTTGTATGGGGCACAAAACTAACAATGACGTTGCCAACATCATAATGTGTACACACATTTTAATTTGATTTAAACAGAATTGCATTCAGACGGAACAATTGTCCGCAAAGCTGTTGTTGTGCGACGAAGGAAATCGGCAAAGCTCAATTGTGTGCCCCGGTGCAAAAATGGACGCCATTGTCGCTCGCGGAAAAGAGCGCCATTATCGGCGGCGGGGCCTTCACGCTCGACTAAATGACATCAATTAAATTGAAAACTTACAAATATCATAAGGCATATGCGGCCTATGAAATATATATTTTATGTTCAATGTATTTTTGCACAAAAAAATGTTTTTGTGCAGTTTGTTATCTTTTCTTACTCATATCATCGCTAAAGTTGTACTAGGACATCGATAGAAATCGACCGTTACTGAGTCAAACAATCGTTTAAATAATACCCATTTTGTGGTTATTACCCTTTTTTATCACGTTATTTTATCCGCCTTGGCAATAGAAAAGAATTGTTATGTAATTTAATTATAAAAAAAAATATGTTTAAAATTAAATTAAGGATCGATTTTATTTTATTTACAAGCTTATCTTTGTTTCAGGATATATTATTATAATATTTTGTTGCTCTTCTGTGTTTCATTACACATCATTTCATCATATTATAAACATTAAATAGTTAAAAAAATCAACATGAAAGAGATTATCTGATTTCATTGCGAATAAATTCGATTTAACAAAAGCAAAAAATTGTCAAAAATGTTAAAATTCAAATCATATAAGTTTTAAATATATTAGGTTTACCGGAATGGAATCCACTTTTTTGTGTCTTACCTTTCTTTTAGGATATATAAAATATTTCATTGCTGTTCTTAAGATATACATATTTTAAAATCACGATGTTCAGAAATTTCAGAAGAAAAATCCCTCGAAAAAAGAGTCAAATATCACAACATCAACAAGAAAATTATGAATTTTAAATTCTTATGTAATTAATTCTCGAGGCACGTGTCACTAGTACATTTAACTTGCACTTGGCACATCGTACCGCATGCGAGCGAGAAAAAACATCGCGCTCGTGGCAACAAAATCGAATATAATTGGAATAAAGGAAAATGATTATTTATAATATATTTTCATTAGACTAGTTTTATATTAAAATAGTTATTCAAGAAAAATCCAATATCTGGAGTCACAATAGCTTAATTCGCCACAGATAGTTTAATATAATAAATATCATTTTAATAAAATATCACAATATTAACGCTCTATTTAAATGTCCAAAAATATGCATATGAATTAAAGAAAGCTAAATTTTTATATGAAATAATAGATTATTTAGACGATTTTGTACTTGTTGATTATATAGTACAATATAATATTATTTAAATTGTCATGGAAGGTTCATGGAAATTATTACAGGGATAACAATCATTTCAATTTGTTTTTAAAGGATGTAACTACTATATATAATAAACAAATTGTTAAAAATATATGAAACAAATCCAAATTTTTAATCACAAATGCAATCAGCGTCTGTTGAAAAGGAAGAGGATTTTTTAAGAGACAAGGAATCAGCATTAGTGACATAGATTCCACAATTTCAACTGACATAAATATAGAACAAGTATTAACTAACTTTTTTCACATACGAAGATTAAACAAAAAAACATATTTTAGAATTTTAGGATAAAAAATAAAATTTCCCATCCTCATTCATACAAAATTTCAATGGTGGTTTTAGGAGCTCCAGCAACATAAGTTAGCGTTGAAAGGGCCTTCTCTGGATTAAAGTTTATTCTAGGCGACAATATGAATAGCTTAAATGACATTGGATGATAATTTAATATCTTAAACTAACTTTTATATCTAAATACTAACCACTTCTGTGGTCAACCTCTTGGAGAAAAGTGGGTAGTTGATCTCGAAAGATCAAATCGCGATGCGTTCTCTAGACTGCTGGGGGAATGACCCAAGCTGGATTCGGGAAAATCACTATAAAAAGTTTCATGTACGATGAGCCCGAATCCAGTTCGGGCAAATCACTGTGTCAGCAAAATACCTACCCGAGTTGTATTCGGGCAAATCACACAAGGGGTTAATAAACAAACACAAGAACCCTGCACACTTCAACTATAAAAATACTAATTTGTTAGATTTAATAATGTAATATTATTATCATAAAATATATATTTCTAATGTTAATTTTAATACCTTTAATTAAATATTATTAATATTTGTATTATTGTATCAATTAATTTACTATTCCTATTATAAAAGAAAGAATATAATGTTCTAAATTATGATAGAAAATATTTTTTTAATTAAAATAAAATCATTTAAATAATAATCAATCGGAGCTTAATCGAAATTAACAGTTATTTTCCCTGGAATGAAAAAGAAATAACGGTTTGAAGCCCTGATAAAAATCACGAAATGCGACATTGATACAAAAATGAAATTAAAGTACAATCATAATACAAATACATATATAAATACAATATACATACAAAATAAATAAATAATAAATAAATAAAATATTTTAATTAATTTAATAACACAAGAAATAATGATGATATAAGATTTTTTTTATATACTGTTAAATTTTTAGATAGTTTATTAATGTTATGAAACGCTTTTATATTAAATTTAATATATATTTAAAGTGTATTCAATACTATTGTTATAATAATATATTAGTGCGATTATTTATAAAATAAATAATATTATCGAAATTCGATAGGTACTAGTAAATTTAGATAAATATCTCTGGCGTGTTTAAACGCCGCCGTCGAAGATTTGAGAGCATTTTGGCAAAAACTTGATCTTTTGCAGATAAAAGAAAACCTTTTTGGCCAATGTTTGGTTAGCTGCTCGTGTTCCATTGTTGAATATCGAAAAATAAATTATTGTTGTCCAAAATTTAAAACATTTATTTGTTGTGCTATTATGATTTTATCCGTAAGCGTTTAACCTAAACCGTCATATTCCGAACAGCTTTAACAAACACGATTGTTATTTCAACGAATTATCAAAGATATGCATGGATAGAATAATTTCCAATATAACTGAATAGGATATATTTAAAGGCTACAACAGAAAAGAATCGTTTCGATCATCGAAAAATGTCAATTGTCGTTAAAACATTTATAGTAGCACGTTCCTGAATATAACTCAATATTAAAGTGTCAACGTCTTGGATCTGTGTATACGAAGGATTAAATAAATAACGAAAAAAATCTATGTTCATGGCATAGCAAGTACAATTTAGTGCACTAATCGTCTGATATCCCATGGAGCTATTATTCGACGTTGCTATGGAATCTATTTGATTTGCTGAATACGCTTCAATAAAGCACATCCGCACGAATTAGATGAATATGTTATTTGAAACCAATGATAAATTATCCGTGCAACAACAAAAAAACTATGAAAAACGTGTTTAATTTACGCTAGAATTATGAATTCACTGACGCAGAATGCAAAGGCAATAATGCGTGTTGTTTATTTTATCTGCAGTGTTTGCAAGCTAACCCACATTCTAAGTATCTCCTCAACCTACCATCCATCGGCTGTTTGTTTGCAGAACGAATCTGCAGAGTGAACGGCAAACAACCTCATCCCGGTCGGAGATTTTCAATGTTTATCTTTCGGTTATCCTTCCTCGGGATGGGCCATTTGTTAGAGCGTTTATTAGTACAGGACACTGCCACTCCTGTGTTGTGCGCGAACAAATAAAAATTCAGCAAATGCAAATAAAGATGAAACGTCAAGTTTATGGACTCAATACCGGATTGACAAACTTGAGGTGGTGGTATGTGAAAAAATAACAAGTCGAGGATCAGCAGAAGGATAGCACCTACTTGTATTAATATTAGTAAAACGGCCATGCAACAAAATTGTTTTTTATCATTTTTTTTATATTTATGTCAGTGGCGGATTTAGCATTTAGGAGGCCCCCAGGCGCAATTCAATTTTGAGGCCCCTCCCTCTCTCAAAATATGTTCATTACCCCTGTACACTCTATAGTCTGCATTCTACGAGCACATTTTTCTATTCAATTTCCAATCCTTTGGATACATAATTAATTTCATATCAATTTATGTAAAAAGACAGAAAGAATAAAAAAATTAACATTTTTTTAAATTTTATTGCTACTACACTTTCTTCTTTTTAAATTAGCTTCTCAATGATTGATATTAACGATCTCGATGTTACAAATATTTATTATTTTTAGAGAAATTCAGGGCTGTATACCGAGGGCCCCGGTGCTTTGCATCGTAGCCGTGCCTTAAGGGAGTGCTTCCCAAATTAGGGGCTGCCGCCCTCTGGGGGGGGGTCGCAGGATTTTTCGCGGGGGCCACGAAAATATTCAGTACAAAGTACAAATATTCAGGATAAAATAAGAAAAAATAAGAATAAAATAAGAATTAAATAAGAAAAAATAAGAATTAAATAAGAAAAAATAAGAAAAAAATGAAGAAATAATAATAAAAAAGAATAAAATAAGGACAAATAAGAATAAATTAGAAACAAGATTATTTAGCATTTTGTGCAAAGAGATGTATTCAGTGCACAGAGTTTTACTGTATCATAGTGAAGTACGATGGCTTCTACGATGTACGAAAATGATGAAGTACGATGGCTTCTACGATGTACGAAAATGATTTTGTTCTGAATATAAATGTGTATTATAATTGTAACAATTATTGCCAAATAATCTTAATAAAACTATAAAATAAATAATATTTCAGTTTTAGGGGGCCGTGACATTTATTTATTTATTTATTTATTTATTGTCTACGATGAATGAATGGCATGACAGAAAGAATCCAAATCGCCATTCATCCATATAAAGATTTTTTGATAAAGATTTTATACATATTTTTTTTTATTTATATGTTATATTAAACTCTGTAAAGATACAATTAATATTCCCCCAAGTGTCGAACCACGACACAGGTTAATTATTGTTAATTGTTTATATTATTTCAGTTGGATTGAAATAATATTATTTGTTTTATAACTATTTATTCAACGCGGGATAGATGGCATTAAATTAATTAATTCCAACGCGCCAAACTACCCACATAAATATTATTTTTTATAAAACATGCGGAGGTAATGGGTGTCTTCCTCTTACAAACCTCCTCTGGTCAGTGTTATAAAGAATTCCCTGAATTCATAGTTTTCGTCGGGCACCTATCCGACTACTAACTTAGCTCAGTCGCGGTTAACTTGCAATATCGAAAATATATGCATGTTACCTACAAGCCATAACACTGGTTACAAGCTGGTTACAAGTTGACATGAAAGTAATTGGGAAGCACTCCCTTAAGGCATTGATTTTTCTCGAATAACTCTTTTAATATAAATCTAACATGTCACAAACTTTTTATATTTGTCTGAAAAGGTCTAAAGAATAAATATTATAAGTAATCATGGTCCTCTATTGTCTGCAATTGCGAAATAAAAATAAAAATTAGAATATTCGCTGCTGTCACGCGATATTTTTTCTCGCTCGCATCCGGTACGATATACCGAGTGCGAGTGAAACGTGCGATTGATTCATGCTGCAAGAGCTTAGTCTGCGGTGAGACATCGACGAGAGCACTGTCATTTACGCGTCATATTAATTAGTTGACTTGGTAAAAAAAAACTCTAGATATTGCTGAAGTATTCATCGATATCTTGACTAGAAGTGCTTGGGGTATCTGAGATACCCTATTCGGATGACGCGTTGTTCTCGCGCCACCGTGACGGATAGACAGACAGGAATTCGGAAAATATAGTGAGTAGTTAAATTTGGAATATGGTGAACTTGTCATTCTTTGTGAGGGAAATTTAATGTGGAAATGGAAAAATTATCTTTATAATTTTTTTTAGAATATGAAAATGAATTTACCGATAAAATAAATTTATTATTAGCAACTGACTGTTAGTTTTGGAATTATTAGTTGATGGGACTATTCATCTCAATGATCAAAATTGGAAACTTCAGGGCATGAATAAATTATTATCTAGCTTAAAAAATGGCATCAATCCATGCAAAATAAAATTAATACTATTCATATCTCAGTTAAAAATCAAGATTTATATCAATTTCCAAGTGTCATTAGTAACGAAATAATGTAAAAATAATCTGAACTAGTAAGTGAAAAATTGACGCATGTGATGAAAAAAAAATATTTTGGAAAATTTATGAGAGAATAGATCAGCTAATAGCAAAATACGATTTGGATCATCAAAGAGAACACTAAAGTAATTAAGAAAATTTGTGTTTACGACAATGCAATTATAGATAAAATAAAATTAATAAATAATGCAGTTTAGATTTATTCTTAATTATATTTTTTGTTGCTTAATTTTATGTGTAAAAAATACAGTCGACAATTACATTAACCATATCTATAAAACTATTATTAAAAAACTGAATTCATCTATTTAAATAAATTTACAAGTGCAACTAATAAGAATGTATTACATATACACACAATTTCATAAATAATTAAATGTATGATGCATTTTTACAGTATTTTCTTCAGCTGTGCTACTTATATCCATTGAATACTGCGATTTTTCAGCAATTGCAGAGATGGGGCTTCTTTTTTTTATAAACATATCTTAGTTAGTTTCTATAGTTTTTTGTTTCTTTTCTATATAAATTTCATGATAATTGACAAATGCTTGCTGAACGAAGATCTATAGTTATATGAGTCCAAATATTTTAATTTCATCAGCGATCTAGGGAAAAGCTGCAACACATTTTTTGGTAGTTCTTCGAGTTTATCTTTTTTTTCAATTCCTTAATTTTTTTTTATAACTCTTTTCTCTCCTCTTACTCTCTCCACTCGTTTAAAGAATTAGTTTCATTTGCCATTAATACGTGTATACGAGATATTTTCTCAATTTTTTTCAATGTATGATCTTTCTAAATACACGATTTTTTGCGATGTTTTTCTTTTCGTTTTAAGCGTGAATAAATGTGATCGAAAGATGAAAACTAACTGGATACACATTAAATCATTATCAAACAAAACATATTTTATTAATTAAATTAATAATATTATAATAATAAATAACACTATTGAAAAAATAACTTGATATTTTTAAATAACAGTCATACGTTTTATTTATAATAATATTTAATTGTAATTCTTAATTTCGTGTAAATCAATTATGAAGAAAATTCGTTTAAAAAAAAACATTTGTTAAAAAAAACCCTGAAAACTTTATTTTATGAAAACAAATCCCATGTTCACGGCAAATTTTAATGTCTGGCTTCCTATGGGAAATGAGTTACAGATTTTGCGGTGAAATTTAATGATTTTTCAAGTTTCACACTAGGCTAGTTTTAATTTATATATTTTTTTAAATAGATGAAGAAAAAAATGATTTGTTTAAAAAAATCCTTAAAACTTTGTTATTTATTACAACAAATTCTTACAATATTTCAATGTCAGATTACACATTTTTGATGAAACAAGTTACAGATTTTTGCGGCGCCACTTATTTTTTTTAACAGCTCTTATTTTAGAGTAAAATTTTAAAATCTTCTTCTTTCGTTTTTATTACCGTATTTTTATATTTTTATCAGGAATGATTTTGTATGGAAAACTTTATTTATTCTTTTGAAACTTATTTTCCAGGTCAAATTAATTAAAATTTAAATAAAAATATACCATGTAACACTCCTGTGTCGTTGTGTATGAATAATGTAAGACCGGGGTGAAAATAAATTACTTGCAGATTTTCCAAGGTTCATTTATTTTTGAAAATAATGAAGATAAAATTTATTTTAAAAATATCGGCATTGTTTGGGAAATTTATGAGTTCTCAAAATTTCATTGAGAAATCTTTTCAAATTTATAAGCACATAAATTTTTATACGTATATATTTAATATCCACCACAAATCAGTCGATTGCCAATTTCTTTGTTATTTATGAGTACAGAAAAAAATAATTTATAACGCAGAATAAAAATCGTTTGGCATCAGTAACTATCACAAAGCGCGTCTCCTTTGGTAAAAAGAATCTATCGCCGAGATTTATGATGAATATCATCGAGTTTTGAATACGGGGCACACCCATAAAAGCCCACCACTTGGCCTCAAGAAGTTCCAAAATAATAACGTGCAACACACAGAATTTATTATAAAGCCCAGATAGAGAATAGGCGGAGGTGAGGATACGCCCATCCAAGAAGCAATGCATTCGGAGGCGAAGAATTTTTTGAATTTCATATAAAACGTTGTATAATAAGCCCGTATGGCTCAGCATGCGGTCCGACCCCTGCACAAAGGGCCTCATTGTCGGCTAGGGTCGAATTTAGCAGTCCTCTACCACTATGCGAAATTGTACTGTGCCAAACACAAACCGAGACGACAATGCTGCAACGCCTTTTTCAGCTAACAGTGTGAAACTGTGAATGTATCGCGAGATTAGCCATGCGGAATCCAATTCAAATGTATCCTTATATTCATCTTAATTTTTTTTTAAATTAAAAATAATCATCATTGATTGAAAAATGTTCAGAAAAACAACAGATTATTTTAAGGATATTTTATTGATAATAAAAATAATATAGGTTTTTTTGATACTGTCTAAGTTTCCTTCTGTTTCTTTATTAACTGATATAAAAATACCTAACAACTTTAAAGCTTCAATCGTGTATTTATATCATATTACACCTAATCCTTTTTTTAAACGGTATATATTTTATTTGAATAAATTATTGTATTTCATTTTAGGACAAGAAATTACATTACAGTAGATCATTACATTCATTACATTTTCAATATTTTTAGAGTTTAAAGATAAGTCAGGAGTAATTATACCATTATAGAAAAAATGTAACAATTGAATTTTTATTACTCGAATTAATTTCAGTAATTTTGGAAAATTTACTGAAATTGTTGAGAAACTTTGAGGGAATCGCATAAAACTGGGAATGACGATGTAAAAAAAACACAGAAATCGTTAAATAAATAAAAAAAATATATATTTTAGCGGAATTTCTAACGATTTTCTGAAAATAGTGAAATATATTTTTTATTATTGCAAATTTAATCGAAAAATCATGAAAATTTATATTCACAGTGGACTATATCTGACGAATATGTATACGGTGTTGTTATTGGACAAAAAGTCGTACTGCATTTTCCATGTTTTTAGAGATAGAAGATAAGTGAGGAACAAGTGTCCAAAACAACGATAAAAAAATTAATAATTGAATTTATACCGCTCGAATTAGTTACAGAGATTTTTCCAAAATATCCGAAATTTATTATGAAAGTTTGAATCGCATAAAATCGGCAATGACGATATATGAATATTATAAATTAACACTTCCAAAACTTAAATTTAATCCATGAAAATATGTTGATTCGTTTACCAACGATTTTCTTAAAATAGTGAGATATACTTTTTTTTATTGCAAATTTAATCGAAAAATCATGAAAATTTATATTCACAGTGGACCATATCTGATGAATTTGAATACGGTGTTGTTTTTGGTCAAAAAGTCATACTGCATTTTCCATGTTTTCAGAGATAGAAAATAAGTCAGGAACAAGTGTCCATAACAACAAAAAAATTAATAATTGGATTTATACCGCTCGAATTAATTTTTGCGAACAGCGATTTTTCCTAAACTTTCCGAAATTTATTACCCAACTTTTTAAAGAAATAATCATGTAAATTTGAATCGCATAAAACCGGGGATATATTAATATTATTAGTTAATACTTCCAAAATTTAAATTTAATCGAAAATTTATATTTAATCCATGAAAATATGTATTTTTATAATTCCGCTGCATCATTTTTTACACACATCTATATACAAATGATCTATTGTATTAGTATAGTTTTTGAGTTATGAGTGACTAATATTTTTTTACAACACAAATGTGTCGAAGAAAAAATAAAGTGGCCATTTGAACACGTGTGCAAGGTACTTATTGTCAACAAACGATCTTACAACCAGTATACTTAACATCATTGATGCTGTTCTGCTAAAATGATCTTTAGTCATCGGCGAGATTTGAATCGAAATATTCTCTACACCTTTGGAACATATCACCTTTTGACATTGGGCTTGAAAACCGGTCACCTCTTTTGTTGTCTTCTGAAAGACGATGCTCGAGGGGGTGTCTTTTTGTTGAGTGAGTTGGTGCTTTTTGAGATAAAAAAAAATAATTAAGCCCATAATTGGAATAAAAATTAATTCTCTATATGGCAAAGGAACTTTTGTTGAATACAATGTCGGAACATAACGATGATTTAATTGAAAGACTTCATCGTCATAATGATGAATGAATAGCTGGGAATATACACTGGGAAAGCATGTAATTAAATTGTTATCGAGAGTTTACATTGTAATAGCGACCAATTAAAATATTTAAACGTGCGTTTCGCGAATGCGTATCATTTCTGCATTATCATAATCAATTTCGCGGTGATTTTCAAATATTTTGAAAAATCTTTAACCGCCATTTAAAAGTGTTGCAATTTCATGTCGCATTGAGCGAATCCTTCATTTGTCGTCGGGGGTGTGACGAATTATTTCGTCCTGTCCCATTGTCCACTCGGCATTGTATGCGATAAGGAGACAAAGATGCCGCATGTACCATTGACATTCGTGCGCCGAAGAAAAGTCGGCAACTATAGTCTTGATCTGGTCAAAATGGCCTCTGGTCCTTAAAGGCCGACACGGTCTTTGTCGGCGAATATTTAAACACGTGCTACAAAAATACACAATTCATATTGTGTGCATTTGATATTTTGCAGAGTCCTGCATATCACAATGAAAAATGTAAGGTCAGAAGCGTTGCTAATTTTATATCTAGTTATGATTTCCTGCCTTTACAATCACTATTTACATAGTGAATACAATGCAAACGCATTAAAACATTATTTATATGTTTGCCATTTCATTAAAAAAATAATAGTTAGACTGAAAATGTTATCACAACGATATAACTTATCTCACTGATAAGAATATCCGTTGTATAATATAATATAAAATATAGCAATTTATTAATGCATCAGTTAATATTTTTAAAAACTCAAAACTTTTATTTTTACATGGAAACTTATTCAAAATAATTATAGAATATGTACATATTTTTATATAAATTTTTAATGAAACAAGATTGGATTTAAATTGAATGATTCGCTATTTAAATATATTATAGAATTCGTTGTAAGTCATTTAAATTTCCACGAATATATTTATTTTATTCGCATATTGTTTATAAATATTAATCCCCGTTTGACTGTAATAAATTGGAAATTTTCCGTTCAATATTTTACATTTTGTTTTAGAATTTGAGCATGTCTAATCGAAAAACACGAAAGCTAGGCACGTGCTTCTATACAAGAATGAATAAACACAAGGCTCTTTGCCGCTTCCATTATATAACCGTGGATAATTTTCAAGAAAATCATTCGAAAATATATTGGAAATGTCCAGTAATTAAGCCGTTTTCAAGATGTATTCCGAACAAAAAAATCTTTTGTTCCGCAAAAATTTAATTCCACAAATCCAATAAGATAAATTTCATATTTTCGACATTGTCGTTCGGAAAGTATCCACGTCTCAAACGAATCTTTTATTATTATTGTGTTGAATAGAACAAATTCATAACAAAGGTATCCCCGATTAGTTCCGATCCCGATCTAGACCTTAGAAGACCTTACTATGGCCCTTTATCGAATTTATCCTGTATGAATGCTTCATAGGTAGCCGCTATACACGACAAGATGAGCATGGATACAAAACTATTGGTAATAATAAATAAATAAATTAACAATTGATAAAAATGATATTTATAAATTATAAATAGTGATGAATAATATCAAATTTATTAAATAAAAATTATTATAATTATATTTACACGAAAATGGTTGTCGATCAATGCGTGACAAATCAGCAGCCGTTGCAAATCGCAGAAAAATTTCAGTTTTTCGCTTTTTTCTTTCAGATTTGGACGCTTTTTAAAAACGATTCGTTACGCGTATAAACTTTTAGATGAATGATTCCCTAAGAAACTGATATGCCTTATAGAAATAGTTATTATTTGCACATATGCTATGAAATTTCTGCATTGTTTATTGTTCGAGTCGATCCATCTTAACCAGGTGTGAAGAATCTGAAAGAGACCTATTTTTCGATTTAATACATTATACGGAAAAAAATAGCACATAAAATATTGACATAGTTCGTTGCACGGATGGAAATTATTGTAAGGATGTAACGACCATGACCCGTTAAAAAATGGGGTAAATACAATTTAGGGTCAAATATGAACCGGTGTCAAGTGGGGTGAACTTGGCCATAGTGAATGAAAACAATAACGCCATGTATATTCGAAAATATTACACAGATGTTTAGTTATATCTTATTTTATTTCAATTTAATATATGAAATAGTAATGTACTATTAATATTCATATTATTATTAATATAATCTGGCATAACAATATAATCTTGATTATCATTAATAATTTATGTTAATTTTATTGCAATCATTGCGAATGCGAGGAGAGGTCAATGAGTTCGGAACGTTAGAACCGATTTAAAATTCCTCATAAAATATTCATAAATTTTAATCAAACTAATAAAATTTTCTCATATATTTCTAATAATAATGTAATCTTCATCATCTGCGATAGAAAAAATCAACGTATTGATTAAAATTACAATTAATAAAAGCTTAAAAACTGTTATTGAAAATCTGAAGTTGGCGATTAAATCTGAGATGTTTTTTTAGACGAATGCATTATGAAGAAAATTAAAAAAAATATCTGTCAATTATTTAATCAATGTCTAATATTAATATTATTTAAGAAGCGACTTTCGCACAATGAATGAATGAACTCATGGATATATACATTGACTAAAATCATTTTAAGAGATTTTTAATTCAATATCGATAATTCATAATAAATATGTATATAATCAAATACTTAGATTTAGACGCCACTTTCCTCATTAATCGTTTTAATTTAAATAATTATTCGTCATAAATTCAAACTATGAATTTAATTTGTCTTAATAATATTACTATATATTATCACTTTCCACTCTGGCTATTTTTGGTCGAATCTTCGTTTCACTATTATTAATTTAATTTACGAATATATAAAAAAGATTTTCATTTCTAAAATGAATAAGGAACATCTATATGGTTCGATCTTATATCCTATTCAATAAAATATTTATTTTTAATAAATAAATAGAAAAAAACGTGTTCAATTTTTGGACCCATTATCTTGTGCATTCGTATTTTTTTTAGATTTTTGACATGAGATTTCTAAGGATTTTTTTTAGGAGACTAAAATTTTGAAATATCTGCTAGTCATTCAAGATTATATTAGGATAAGTTTGTTGATGATCTGTTAATTAGTATATTTAAGAAGGCAATTAAACAAGCATGCTTTAATTTAGTTGACTGTCAACAACATACGTTAAAGCAGGGTTTCCCAAAGTGTGAGCCGCGGTGTCGTCATAAGGGCGCCGCGATATATTCAATTAAACAATTCGGCAAATTTGTTGGAATTCCTAATTCTGGAAATTTTTGGGTTATCTTTTTGCGCTCGTTTTTCTTAAGAAAGTCAACAATTTTTGAAAAAAATCTCATGTATTAAGGGAGCCGCGGAAAAATCTGATGTTTTAAGGGAGCCGTAAACCGAAAAAGATTGGGAACCTCTGCGTTAAATGATTTTAAGTCAGATAATTTCAAAATAAAACGTGATGCAATGAAAATTTTTTAATAAATCAAATAAAACAATTTTATTTTATATTTATTTATAAAAATAAACGTTTCGAGCATCGAATTTCAGATGTTTCTCACTTATATATCCTATAATTTTTTTAATAAATCCGTAGTAAGTTAATAAAAAATGGTTAAATTGGATAAAGCCAATTTATATTAAATATGTTTTATCATGATAAGATAAAATGTTCTTTCTTAATTTTTTTAAATATATTCTAAACTGTATTCCAGTTTAAAAAAACTTAAAATAAAGATATTTATTTATAGAATGATTCTATGATATTATCGTTCATAGTAGTAAATTATTATTTATTTGCGTGTGTATCTCATAAAAATATTATATGCATAAAAAAAACACTTAATATTTCATTATTGAAGTGTCATATGTAAATACATGAAATAGATCTCAAAAAAGTAATTGAGATTGTATTTCTTATTATGTGATATAGGAGTAAAGGTTAAATCAAAGTTTTGTATAATTTTAACACACAGAATTTATTAATAAAAATATTAAAAATCTTATCACTAATCATACAATTAATATCACAATTATTAAAACATCTTATATATATATATTTAATTGAGCAAAAATGTGCATAAAGTAATCAATGAAAAAGTAATAATCTTAAAATCTATTAAAGCTTTCAAAATCTTAATATTAATTATAATCTAAGGACACAATAACAATGTCGATTATATATTTAAATTAATCCTAAATTGGCACGTTCGGCCTATCTACTTAAAAAAGCAGGAAAGTTATACATATACATATGTTTACATACTAATATCACAGTTTAAAATATAAAAATCTGATATATAATCTGATATAGATTCATCTTAAAAAATATTAAAGCTCTTTTACTTAATATTAATACATACAATGGAAGACACGAATTCTTATATCTATTCTTAACGCTATGTTGTGCACACTTAATATGTAATGAGTGCAGTATTAAAGCTTCGGTACCAAATGATAATGATATGATACAATTAATTTAAGCATTGTTGACACTTATCTGCGGTCTTGTACGACAGCAGTTCCCTGATTTCGTTCATGATGTTTTGGTCGACCTCTTCGGCGTCGACGAGCTGATAACGATGTTTGATAGCGTTATCTTGCGAGACGTTGGTTTTGGCAGGTTTTTTGTTTTCGACGAAGAAATCGAGTCGCTTCTTGACTGGAGTTTGATTAGAGGTCGGGAAAACCTTTGCGGATTTTGTCGGCGAGGCCATTAGCTCGCCGAATTTCGACCAGTATTTGTTGAGATTGATCTTGCTCGTATTCTTCAATTTGGATTTCGACATCTGAAAAATAAAATAAATTGTTATTGATTTGATCCGAGTGCAAAATGTTTATTTTATTATTTATTATATTATTAAAAACAAACCTGTTTGATTAATTTGTCCCATGGAGACGATGGCAATCGAAGCTCGTTGTCATTGAACGACGCGTCGGTTGTTGTTGTTGTTGTTGTGTTTTGAATTTTCGCTTCTTGTGACAGACACATGTTGATTTTTTTTGTAGCTGTCAGATATTTACGAGAAAATCGGAGCTGTGTAGTGAGACGTGCTCACTCCAAACGACAAGCTCAGAAAGTGATTCTGAATCTGTGCGAGCGAGAATTTATATGGTTACCCCCACTCTTGGGGCGGGGCTTGAGCTAGCACGCGTCAAAAGCGCGCCGCGCGTGCTGCGCGTGCGCCGCCACTGAATGCGCGCGCAATGTCGCTACTGTTTCTACTTCCAAGTCGTATACAAATCACATAATTTCTCAATTAAAAATTAGAAAAAAATATTTTTCAAAATTACGCGCAATCGTCTCGTCGGATACGTTTATGATGGACGCAAAATATTAGGGGGACCGAAAAATAATCAAAATTTTTTGATTACTACCAATCAGCTACTGTGGATAAAAAAAAAATACAAATTTGTAAAAAATATATTTATATTTCGGAGAAGTGAATTAAAAACATCCATAATATTGTATTTGATTTGTGATTAAATCATTTTTTACTAATTGGAACAATTATAAATTATGCATATAATAGGAAATTTTTGCTTTCATTATCAGAACCATCATCATCATCATGGCCAAAAATGTGCGAGACGATTGAGCACTGCCCATTTTTCTCTTCGTCGCATAAATTGGTCTGAGTTTTCTATCGGAACCGTAGACAATCCAATCCCTATACTTCTTTCGTTTATCAATCGCTATCAGATGTAGATTTACGTGATTTGATCGCTGCTCTGGATCCACTCAATGTCTATCTCTTTTTTTATTAATCTTTCCCTGTGATTTCCAACCAGTTGAATAACTAGTCTATCCACAAATTACAAATGAGTCAGTGATTTTTAGTTTCTTTTTAGCTTATTTTCTATAGGTTCTAATAATCAATAGATTGGTCAGGATATTTGGCCCTACTATTCTATCACTGAAATTTTTGTGAAAAGGATACGAATTTTTTGACAAATTTGAAGTTCTTGATGACTTGGGATTATTGAATGTTGAATTCTCTTCATCGTCTGTCTCATCACTAGAGTATGCACATTTTCTATGGTTTGTGAGGGATGATTTCACTTTCACTCTCTGTTTCATTGCCGAGCGAATTGTCTTCGCCAGTGTCTATATCATCAGTAATACATATCAACAGTCCATAATTTTTTGGGCATTTTTCACAATTCTGAATGAATGTGCTTTTTAATCATTCGTTAACTTTCACAATCATCACTATTATAATTAACATGATCAAACGTAAAAGGGCCATCATCACTAATATCGAAATAATCATTGTAAAAGTATCATTAAATTTGAAATCAAAAGTTTCATTATTTTTATTATTTTCTATAGTTTATTATTTAATCATAAACACTATTTCACTGATTTTACTGTTTCATTATTTTTATCAAATAGCTATGTATGTAATGGAATTAAGCAAATAATAGTTCTACAATACAAAAATAGGGCCACAGTACACAGCTTCAGACAATTTTCCGATATGAAGAAACCGACTGACTGCTCTAAAAATATTGGCATATGAAAAATATCGATAAATGCAAACATATTTCTGAGAATTAATTACGCATAAGAAATCGACGCATAAACTTATTCCGTCTTTAAGCCATAACTGTCGGCCTTCATAGCTGCCTACCAAACTCACTTAGGCCAACAGTTATGGTCTTTAGAGTGGAAAGGGTTAAACAAATTTTAAATACTAATCAACACAATTATTTCCATGATTTTCTAACACTTTTTGCCAGCAAAGAGGCAGTAAAATTATCACATACAAACAAGGACCTTCTTAATTGTTAGTGACAGTCAATGGGTTGGAACAGGTACTTTTCAGGATGAAAACCATTGTTTTTTTCGTACAGGATTATTGTATATTTTTGTATCCAGGATGAGGTTGTTTTAGACCGGTCGGACAGAGTTTCATCCCTTGCCATCCACCCACACCGCATATACCGGCTTGGGGTCGGTTCAATCGGTGCAACAAAAGCAGTTTTTTTTAAACGCCTGTTGTTAAAATTTATTAAGAAAATGGAGAAGGGAGAGGGAAAATCGAAAGTCGATGCCAAAGCGAGCAAATGCCCTGAACAAATTACACCGCTGACCAGGTCCATGTGTCCGATAGGGCCCTCCACCAGGAGATCCGTAGGGGAAATACCGTAACGGACAGCATAGAGTACAGGACCACAGAACGTGACTGTAATCCTGACAGACGTACCCACACCTGTTTGGAGATGCTACAAGGTTAAACTCTTTAAGTTTAACCTTAAAATTACCGTGGCCAGTGAGGAATTGACTGACCAGAAGTCTGGAAAAAGCCGGCTACATTTAAGTCTGGCTCTGATATCGCTGCGTAGTAGTAAAACAGTGCGCCCTTTGGGGGAGGAATCTCCAACTCTCTACCACTGATCAAGAGCCGATTCGCGAACGCGTGATTTTAAAGTTGCCAAAGACTCGCCCTCGATTGAGCAAATTGCAGTGGTGCCGACGACAACGGGACTGTTTTTTTTTAAGCAAAAACTGAGGACTTGAACATACTGAGACTAGAACAGAATAACAATGAACGAGCTCATCGAAGAAACTTTGATAACTTTTCGGTCCCCCTAATAATTTTGCAGACATGTCATTGTCGACGGACACGAGGACCGTGCTGCTGGATGCCGGAGAGGAGCCGGTTTTGCAAACACGCCTGAGGAAGTGCGCTCGTTATTGCGAATTTACGCAACGCGCGATAGTAATCGACCGCATAATAAATATGTTCTGACACGGCGTTGTTCTGAATCATAACAACCAGACGTTCTCAAATAGTTTTAATTTAAAACTGTGCGCCACAAACGTTTATTATTATCGGATCACCGTTCAATTACGATGTAATTTGCATGGCAATTAGCAAGAATTGTTCGCTGATGAAGTAATAACCGGAGATGAATCAGTACATCATAACCCGTCTTTATTCACTTCAAATAAATTAGACGAAGCTCTCCAGCTGGCTTATTAATTGATCCAAATATGGAACGTGATCTCATATAACTATCCGAGTTAACATGTGTTGAGTGCTGTTTTACATCGATTTTCTGGAACGCATCTCCAGATGCAGCTGATTGGGAAAGAGTTTATTATTTAATAAAAAAAATGTATATATTCCATAGTAGTTTCTAAACTTAATTATCAATTTAAAAATCGGCGAAGAAGAATCTGCTAGCAATAAAAGTAAATTAATGCGAGAAAAACTTGTTTAATTATTTATTGATACAAATGGAGTTATTTCAAAATTGTACAGTTCAACTATTTTTAAGAAATTCTTGAGAATATTCAATACCATTGACAGTAAGATTTTGATTATTGAAAGATGATGTCTGTATTTCTAATCAAATCATACATTAACCATTTTTTCCGATAATAAAATAACATCTCATAAATTGTGAATAGATAAAACTTCAGATTGGAGACGATTATTTTTTTTTAATCACTGAAATGTTACTTCTGTCAGCATAAATTTCTTTTCATCTACAATACGTTTATCTGTCTTTATCGTCAGACGGTCCACATAAGAAAAATGATTGAAAACCGCTGATTCAAATGAAATGTGAAAAATATATCATCAAAATATAAATATTCACCAAGACGACATAATTATTTAACGGACATATCCACTCTCAGATTAGACCGTTGTATCGAGGTTTTACTGTACAGATAAATTATTTCAATTTTACTCTGCAATTGCAAAAAATAACAATAATATTCGCTTCAGTTCTCAAGCGCCCGATGTTTTTTCTCGTTCGCATCCGGTACGATGCGCCGAGTGTGAGTGAAACATGCAAGTGACACATTGCATTAACACATAACAGTCCGTGCACGCGTTTTCGCGGGCTAGCGAACTCCGGGGTTCAGTCCGTTCACGCGTTTACGCATAATAAATACAAAGCAAATATACTATTAAAAAAAACCTACCGCTGACATTAATTTATCTTTTGATTGCTAAATGGTGACTCACATATTGAATATCGTATAATATTCCCTATTTTTACGAAAACATTGGTAAAAATTCGTATATTATTATACCTAACTATTTTTATTTTTAGAATAATCCATTTTTTTGGAAAAATGTCAAGATATTGATGAATTCTTTAGCCGCCGTGACGGATGGGTTAAAAATCTCTTGATACCCGTCACAGTTAATGGAATGGAAAAAATCTTCTTAATACCTGTGGTATATTTATTTATTAGACAATAAATGTCAGGTAAAGCCAATTTCGGTCTTATGTCGAAAATGACTCGACATCGATTTTCCCTGATACTTAAATATTTCTGTAAAACCTTTAAAAAATATTATTATTTGACAGAAAGGGCTACCTGAACAGATAAAATCGGACGTGTGTTTGAGATCATCAAGAATGTTGGGCTTCGTCTTGAGAAATTCTATTTATCACATACGCAGTACCATAGTCATACGAGTGCTATAATGATGCATTGGTTCGAGCCACCGAATCAGGTTCCATTATATGGGGCGCCTTATGATGCCCTGAATTCCCCACAGATTGGCAGAAAATACAAAGAAATTTCTTAGGTATCTCTACATGAGGGAGTTTGTTTCTACCCAGTTTATACCTCTATGCATGGGTATAGGCTGCCTTGTGGTATGTATCCCTCGAAAAGCGTCGATTGCATTTGGCAGCACTTCTTCAATTTGTTGGTTGGCCCAGGACATAACCCCTTTGTACTGCGCGAGTTGCCCTTATGGGCGCCACCTCACTACCATCGAGCTCGTTCGCGTGCTTTTTCTTCCGCCAAATGCGAGGACAGGTGCTCTCAAGGACTCTCCGGTAACCAGAGCTATCACTCTACTTAACCACAGTATGTTGCACTCTACTTAACCGACAATGATAAAAACAATTACAGATCTAGTGGATTAAGACCTGTTTTTGGGCTCACATTCAATTCTATATAAAATTTTCTAACGGTCATTAAAATGTATAACATATTTATAATAGTTTGAGATGGGGTTTCGTCAATAAGATTTCAACGTCCGGCTGAGATACGTCAGTATTTACATCGGATCGATAATGATATTTGGTTATTGTATCGATAACACGTGCAGTATCGCCCCGCATTGTTCGCATTTTCATTTGTATGCACAAAAAAAAAAAACTAACCCTCCGGTTATTGATGCATTGTAAATAGCTCAGGTGGTTTTATTACATTGAACAACAATGCGCATTCTTCTGTCGAGAAAAGGTAAGTACGACCGACGTACGACCGACGCGCGACCCCAACCCCAAAATTAACCTGCGACCCCATCGACCGTTGGTTGCCATTTCGAGGCGATTGTTCCAAAATCCTATTGCGCTAATTGAGGCTCGCGTACATATGCAATATGGCGTAATTTGCGGCACGACCATAAACGTGGCGGCGATCGTGTCGCACACGCGTCGTTGGGTGTTTACGCGGTAGGTGGTGTGGGTACAAATTTCCATCGGCTCGCATAAATAAAGCACACACTTGTTAAAATCTGTCCGCGTCCTCGAAACGCACCTTGCACCTGGCCCCCAAATATGACGACGCCGGTCCCGGGCCGTGGGAACGAGCGGGCACCCTCGGTTCCCAGGGCCGCGCACCTGCCGACCACTTTTGTAAATACATAATCGTGTAATGCAAGAGCGCCGCTCCTGCACATGCGCCGTGCTAAGCGAGACGCGAGACGCGCGCCCGACGCGTGACTCGACCTTGGTGTCGCCTTATCGGCCTCCGTTCTCGCCGTCTTGGCTTCCATTACACCCGTACGAGACCACCACATTTTAAGCGACCTCTGACCCCATACGGCTCGTCAGACGTGTGCCGTGGACACCAGTAGCACTCACGGACCTGGTTCGTCCCAGAACGCTTATAGTACCGCAAGATCTATGATTGAACGAACAGCAATCACAGTCACACCCGACTCCGGCACGCGACCCTAAATTCAATATTAAAGTTTTAATCTTCCGCGTTAAAATCGACAAGAATCAGTTATCTGCCCAATACTATTTTTATTATACGCGTGCGACATCTAAACCGGTTCAAATTGTGGCAGTGTTAAAAGCACAACCGCGTAGCACAGTGGGCGCAATCATGTATTTCAGAAAAAAAAACTGTTTTTTTTTGTATTATTAATATAAGTTATTAAATTATATATTTTAAGACATCTATGTATTTTTAATTTGTTTTATTGATTTTTTTTTAAATTTATTGTTTTTATTATTATCTCACGTTGAAGATTGGACTGAAAACTGTAAGCTAGGACTTAAAAAGCGAGCGACATATTAATTTTATATATACATACTACAAATTCTTAACAAAATAGTGCATCCCTGTAAAAGTATGTACATGTATGTGTACAGGTATCCTCATGTGCATAAACAAATCTGGTCTCTAACGGATTTCTCATCACAGAGCCATAATGCCCTGGGAAGGAAAACCCTAATCTGTTGATCAATAATTGGTCTAGTCTCGATACTTTCGCTCCTCTTCCTTCTTTATAGGGGATCCCTTTCTGATGAGGTCTTTCCCATGATGAAAGGATTGATATTGCGCGACAGGGCTAATAATCACTTGACTTGTTTTAGGCAGATGTACGTATGTATGGCTATGTGTACGTGTGTGATCACTCGCTACATGTCACTTGTGTTTCGTTGCAAGCAGATAACGCTTTAGCGAAGAGTAAAATTAATACCGAGACAAACCCCTTCTTACTTGCCTGGACACAGTCGAGAGGGTAAGTAAAATCTGCTACCGACAGGGCAGAATATGTACGTACAATGATAGCAATGGCTAAGAGAGGTCAACTCTTTACAAAAAACCGTATACCAAGACGGCTTGGGTCCCCGCGTCACATGTGAGACTCATGTTCCTTTGACCTCGACTGCCATTCGAGAGTTTGGTAAGGCACATGCCCTTAGCTAGTGAGAGCCTCGTAGCTAGCAAACGATAATGAAAGCATAATCTATCTATTTTTAATAATATATAAATATTTAGCAATTTTAATTTATGTATTGTTCATTTTAAGTATTTTTTTAAATTTATTAGTTTTAGAATAGTTTAGAAAAACTTTTTTACTTTATAAAAATATTGTTTTTTAGTTAATACGTAAAGCTGGTAATTTAATATACAAAATTATACAGAATAATATGGCTTAATTGTAGAATTGACATTATTTTAATTCGAAGCTACCTCAATCAAAGTTATGCAAAGTAGGCCCCAAATCACTATACCAGTGGTAGCTAACCTTTTAAATACCATGCGCTAATTTTTTCACTTGCGAGATCAGATGCGCCATATAAATCAAGCACCTTATTTACCTTCTTACGTTCATGTTAGTAAATAATGATATGTTTCATAATCAATAAGTACCTGTAATATTAGACATCTCAATTGTATTTAGATCACTACGTAAAAAATCGTAAATAACTTGCTCTCATCCAAATTCCATCCCATTAAAGATTTTCCTACTGAGATATAACCTGTATTAATTTTATTTTAAATGAATTGATGCTATTTACTAAGCTTGGAAATAATTTATGCATGGCTTCTAGTTAAGAATTTAGATCGTTGAGATGACTAGTAACATCTGCTAAAATAGTAAATCAAACAGCTAGTTGTTATCTAATAATAAGGTTCTTTTATCAGGTAGTTCATTTTTCTGTTGAAAAATTATAAATATCTAAATCTACTCAGAATCTCCCCTCTAGGAAGCCAGCTCACCTAACAATAGATTAGTTCACTATATTTTCTGAATTCTCATCTGATGAAATGTCTATGAAATGCGGAATTTAAAGATCAATTCAAGGCTCATAACAACTAGAGAGATATAGAGATATGATGAGTTTATTGCCTCGCTAGGTATAATCGATGAATCCTTACATTATGAATTAACCAATATTGGTATACTTATGTAAACCATTAAATATCCTACGATACAAATTAAGTAGAATTATATTATATAGTAACGACTCAAATGTGTTGGATAATTTTTGTCATGCCATATGTCATAATATGACATAAGGATTATTTATGGTCTTAAACATAATGAATGTGGCGTAGGGTATTGGTATATATCCTATTAATCCGATATACGTTTTTTCTTATATACAAAAAGATTTTTCTGTTATTTTATCTGCTTCTGAAACTGGCAGTTTTGTATGGGTTTTTAAAACAAGCCTTAGAATAATTGAAATTTATTTTATTATAAAGTATTCTATTAATATAAAGATATATTTTCATGCACATTTCCATTAAATATATTCTAGTGTACTCTACAAATTAAAGATTAAATACGAGATTAAAGTTTTGGATAAAATATTCTACTTGAAATATATATAATATTACTACCAGATGGTATCTCAATTATTATTATAAACACTATTTTTTATCACATCTCTTAGATGTCATCATTTATTGAGGGTATAAATATGAAAGATATTTTATATAATTAAATTTAATACACGTATAAAAGAATAATTTTATTAATTATCAAAATCAAATTAGCAAATGTTAATTGAATGCATATTTTTTGAATTTTCAGCACATTTTTTATGGATTTAATTATTATTTTAATTAATTAATTAAGTGCTGTGAGATTTTCCATGAAAATTCAAACAGGTCGCAGGGTAAAGAGCAAGGTTTTTTTTCCACTTGCAACATTGCGTATTATATTAATTGATTAATTGCTTGCGCGAATATTATCAATTCGACAGACGAGTGTAATTGCCAGTTTTAAGACATGTGTATAATCGAGCGACTGAATAATTATATTCCAAGGCTTTGTAATTATCGCATGCGACCTGAAATCCGAAACACTGTGAATTATAGATTTGAACTCGCATTTTTTGACGCCGGGAAATGTACGATTATTAAAAAAATATATTTATTTTAATAACACACGACCGCATACATTTTTTTTAAAGCGAAATGTCGGCGGTGACATGTAATTTTGCCGAGATGAAAAAAAATGCATTTTCTTTCGCATCCCAAACATTGTACACAATTGCAAATACATGCGCGTGTGTTGAAAAAAAAATTAGCAATAATAACGTCGTAAATATATGTCATTTATTTTCGTACAAAGGACACAATTGTCGTTGAAATTGTTACCGAGCTTCTCTTTGTACCGCGGACAACGGAAAGTTTTATATAAACTTTTACAATATTTTGCTTAATTAATTTTTTCCGGGAATTCAAAGAGTACACAGTAGCGTGTATAATTCCTTATGTAGACGATGCAATTATTTTTTTTTATTTTTCTTATGTATTCAGACAAATCATTAAGAGTGTGTAAATAATGCATACACATTTTCCACATTGAAATGAAAGCCATATGTGAAATGAAATCTTCTGGTCCATCATTAAAATTTTCAACAATACCTCAACCGATACTTATCAATATTATATATAATTAGAGTGCATCGTGAGTGCATGAAATATTTAAAAAAAATATTTCGCAATGCATATTTATTTTTTTAAGTTATATTATTAAATTAATTTTGATTCCTTGGTTGCACGATTATTTTTTCTAAAATTTCTTTACATGTCAATCTATTTCAATATGCATAGAAATAGGATTTCCTTTAATTTTCCTATCGCGATCGCCATCTCGTCCGGTACATCCATAAATCCACGTGCACTCTTTCTACTACTATTTCGGCAAAGCTGACAAAACAACATTCAAAGTGCAAATTTACGTCAGTACATTTTCAATGAACCGAACAATGATCGACAAACCGAAGACAACAATGGCAGTCCTCCAGAGCAACGGTATGAAAATCCTTTGGCCTTATTATTCATTGGGTTCAATTGAAAACGTCGATCCCTTTTCCAACAAAGACCTCAAGAAATACCAAAGGATTTTGGGCGAAACTGATCGATGCCGCGATAAAGGACATGAAAGGATTCATATAAAATTGTTGCATTGAAAGATTGCATTTTTACTTGAAGTAAACACCGCAAAAAAAACATACACAATGATTCATTGCTTCGACCTTGATCCACTTTTTTGTATGGAGCTCTTTTGTTGCGGATCATGAATGCTTTTTAGCAGCGTTGATATTATTCATTTTTTTTAAATAAAAAAAAAATGGTTAGTGGTCATGGTTTTTGCGTGCAGTTTTATTTAAAGCTAACAAAACGCAGTTTTTTGCAAGTGGGTCGAACATTTGAAAAGACTTAAGATTTTCTATAGAGGATACTAACTAATAAGTAGGCCAAAATTTTCGATTCAAGATACGTTTTTTTTATTGCTATTAAAAATTTTATTCAATTAATCCATGGCAGATGTTTTCTATGATAAATGTGATAGAACAAAAAAACCCTAAAATTTATATGAATGTTTCAGCGAAAGGGTTTTTGCTATGGACCGTTATATATATTATTTTTTTATCAAAATGATTCGTAAAAAATGCAGGTGCATTTTTTTTGTAAAACATCATATAGAATACCGTTAGTATTTTAATAAAATATGCAAATTGAATATTTATGCAAATATTATCTTAAAACGTTTAAATTATATTTAATTTTCATTGGATTTAATGAAAATGTCACCGTGTTGAAATGATAATGATCAGTTTTCAGCCTGGCGCGGTATGATATGCGAATGCAATAATTCCAGGATGTCCAAGGGGCAAAACTATTTGCAAACACTTAAAATTCCTGAACGCCATGTGCAACTCGATCCACCCTTTCACAATGGCTTAGAATGGTAAATCTTGGCTACATTATCATTTTCTATACTAGCATGCAAATACTGGAATGTGCACCTGCTGGGGTTTCGCGATTTATGTTTATACGCATACTTATCTCGATGCTATGATTTAAATCCATGTATAAACCTAAACTAATTCAGGAATGATAATAATTTATAATATTATTTTAGGCGAGATTTTACGCAATTAATAAAGTACTAGAATATCCTGAAAATGTTATGAATAAACATAGAAATGTAAAAATTTCTATAAAAGAATATTGATCAGTTATTCTATTTTTAAGTATATTTTGAATAAATGTTGAATATAATATTTTATATAACGCATTTTTTTAAACACAATGATAAATAATTAATTTTACTAATTGTAAGTTTAATTTTAAAATTCCTAATAAAAAAGGACTAATAATACAACTAATTAAAATAATAATTTAAATCTCTCATACCATTTTTTTTGTGTAAGAGTGATTTTAAATATATACAGGTTTGATAAAAATTAAATGTCACAAATTGGTAAGCTTAATTTATTGTTGGATGCTAAAAAGTATTTTAGGGCAAAGACAATACTGTTAGGATGCCTCAGTTTCCGTATTTTATAGACATGGCTCCCTGCGATTTCTTCATATTACTGAAAATAAAGAATTGGGGCTTCCTACCGTTATCTTTTTCGTTACGTTTTCGGTTACGGTTTAATTAAAAAATATTTATCGGTCCGGTTTATTAATTAATTAATTTCGGTTTCGGTTCAGCTCCGATTAGTTGTTATTTAAATGTTTTAATTTGAATTAAAATAATATTTTCTACCATAATTTTGGACTTTATATTTTTTCTTTTGTAATAGGCATAATACATTCATTGATACAACAAAAATAATAAGTAAATAGAATAAACTTTAAAGCTCTCTCAACACTAACTTCTGTTTCCTCCAAAATTCTAATGCTAATTTCTTGCTTCTTAAAAATCCTCTACGTCGTTTACTTTTTCATCGAACGAATCACAAGTTGATTTGTTATAAAATAGTTTTAATAATTTGTGATGTGTCTTTAAGTTTGGATTGTATTTTGGGATGACATGTGCCCCAAATACAGTATTTTTCTTGGGTTTTTTAATCAGTTTCGGATTGAAGCCCTGTTGCCTATATTGTGGACATAATCAAAAGTCGCTAAAAGAGCTAAATAACACTCTTTTTCTTTAATTATCAAAACTAATTAATTATTTTTTTATACACGCTTTCCCATTTTTACACGGTTTATTCTAGTACGCATCAGTTGTGCAAAGATAAAAAAATAGATTAAATATCAAATTATTTAATTACTAAATCAAAAAATATGTTTCAATAATAATTAGAAAAAAAATAAAATATTGGATATTATTGAATTATTTGCGGCCGAAAAACTGTTTTATTTTTCATTCAAATACGATTTTATATAGTAAAAATAATTTTTAAAAATCAAATAAACGTCAAGTTTTTCAAATTTATATTACGAATTAATAAAAATATTAAAATGACTCAACGTCCATAAATTACATTTTATAATAATTATTTAACCGATCCGTCGCGGGGGCTCAAAATCTACGCCGCTGCCCGATGGGGTCTATTTTGTATGAAATGAATGTATGAAAATTGACTCTCAAGTCAATTGATAAATTATTCGATAATACCTAGACATTTAAAAAAAAATGGATTATTCTATGTATAAAAATAGTTATTCATGATATATATGAGTAGAAAAATCCTAAATATTAATCTAATTTTGAATTTTTCTACTAATTGATACGACGTGGAAATGACGTGCGCACAGAGCGACGTCCCATCGCGACTGAGCCGCGCGTGCCGCCGAGTTCGCCCCTTCACTGAGACACGTGTGCGGTTTCACTCGCACTTGCACATGCGCGATGATTTTTTCTCTCTCGCGCGCATTACGGAACGAATAGTAACGCATATTGTTGTTTTTATTTATATTTCACAATTGTAGACAATAAAGTTTATACAAGTGTGTGACAAAAAGTTAATATGAGTCCCATATTTGTACATGAAGTATGTACGAAAGTAGAGCATTGTAAAAAAAGCTAAAAATTATGGTTTTAATATATTAACTGGTGTTATCTTTAGAAATTTATCTAGAGATAATATAATTGTCTTATTTGTATGTATAAAGAGTGAAAGTACGAAATGGCGTTTTGTACGAAAGTCGAGGACCACCTATGTATCAATAAATAATGATTTTGAAACCGATTTTAATTTTTTCTGCATGATTCAGATATTAAAGTTTCAACATCCATATTGAGACTGAATTATATTAATAATTTTTATGTAGTAGTACTGTAATGATCAGGGCATGAGTGGAGCAAACATGAGTGCTGGACCAGCTGTACTCACACACGTCCGGCCGTTATCATGTCGAGGCAAGGCGCTCGCAGCAAACAGTGAACAGGGCGGGGCGGGGGCCTCCCGCCAAGGTAGCACCTGCTCCATTTTCCCACGACCACCTACCCACGTACCTATCCACAACACCACGCGGACAACTACTCATTATGTTCACTTCCTAAGGGCTTTCTGCGAGATTCCCTACCTCACCTTTTATCGAAAACGGTCGGATTTACGATCGCCATTGTGTTAATTAATCCCTCTAAACCCGGTGGTCGTCAACATTTTTATCTAGTCGTTCATCACTGTCAGTAACCATATTATAAAATCAGAAATTTTATGGTAATATTTTTTTTGAAGAATGGACTTGTACCACTTTGAAAATTATGTTAACACAATATAAACAAAATAATTTTAAATATGATCAATTTACATGTAAATTAGCAAAATTAATTCATTTTTAATTTTATCAAAACTTATATTTGTGATACCGAAAAGAAAATCATTATTTTATGTATTCATTCTTTTTAGGCATCATATGTGTTATGTTAGGACTTGCGTTGTGGTGTAGAATTACTCTGATGCGTATGGGTACTTGATATGATTTATTTTAAAGATCCGTAATCTCTCAAACTCTTGGTTCCTGAGATTTTTATAAAATTTTCTAGACCATTGTTCAGAAGTGTCGTAGTTTCTGTCACTTCATTCTTAAAACTAAAATGATTTAGGTCATATAATGTTTTTTCATCTCATCCACAATCTGGTTACAGTTTTTCAGATATTGCATATATTATTATTCTCTCTACACAATCATGAAATTATGCTGAAAAAAATATTCAGTTGCAAGTTAACATCAAAATATATTATTAACGCCATCTCTGATCTCAGTGAAATACTTTCCAATTCGTTGCGCTTAAAAAAATAAATAATTCTCTCTGAAAGTCTTGAGCATTTTTTTGCAGTTTTCAAAAATAACGAACTCTCTCGGATCCAGTGCGCTTGTGCTCCTGTTTAATTGGCCAACGTGTTTTCGGCAATTTGCATACGCAAGTGGATTGGCTGCAACATTAATTTAAATTATGCTCCGGGACGTGTTTCTGGCGAATTTTTTTTCTCGACAATTATTTGGCCACAGCGTACAATTTACGGTACGCAAAAGTATCATCCAGGAAATTGGGCCGTTATTAATTTCGATCTATCGATCATTTCAACCCCCGTGATATTTTCGGTCAGCGAATAAAGGTAATTGCTCACACCGTTACGTACAATTATCCGGCATTACATGCTCAAATTATTATTTCCGTAATAGTCTCGAGCTGGGGAAAATTAAAACGTGATGTGGCCGACACACGACATTCGATTAATTTTTTGTGTTCGAATTTATGTACATCGCCCCCCGAAGGTTCATTATTGTACATAAATCTTTTAAATTATTCTAAATTCCAGCATTCTACCTGCCGCAGGATACAGGTAGATTGCTTTATATAGAAAATAATTCGAGTCCTATCATTTGTGTGAGGGTAATCCGGTGGCAGGACGATACAATTATAAAAAAAATATATAAACGGTAGCTGGAGAAACGGACAAAATCTACCCTTCAAATTTACAGGTTAACATTAGATTCATCCACATAAATTATTGTAAACAATTATAAAAAAATCTCAGGTATAAGATCAAACTTTATAGAATCAATTTATGTATGTTTTTTTAATTCAAACGAGTTTTTTTTTTAATAAAAAGCATACATTTTATTTTTAAATAATTAAATCGTTATGTCGAAGCATTCGTAAGCAACGTAAATAATAATAAAAAAATAAATAATCGTAGCAGTGCACGTGGATAACCGCATATTATTTCAATTATCTCTCCGGGAGTCCTTTATTACTTTTATTAAGGACGATTTGTTCGGTACAATGTCCACTGAAATTATCCTTTGTGATGTTGTAATACATAATTATTTTGTGGTGCAACGTAATTACATGTAAAATCAAATTCGGCCTTTGTACATGCTCACGTTGAATAAAAAAATATTTTAATTATTTCAGTGCATACCCCCAAACGCCTTTATTTATTTCTTGGGGTCCTGAATACAAAATTACGTAACGTAAAAAAATTTCCCATGCAAGATTTATGGCAACCGTATAAGCAAACAGGTGTCCCAACCCCAACCTGACCTGATTTTTTCCATAACAATACAATTGAATCTTTAGATAGAAGGTCGTTATCAATCCACCCTCGTGAGCTACCTGCAACATTTCCAAAAAAAATACGCTGAGCATAATACTATATGATTCAGATTGCGTGGGAACGTTTTTTTTGCAATCTGCTTAAATATCACTATACAAAGAACAGGTTGTGCAACCTCACAAAGACCCAGATGACAAATTGGGGGAGAGAAAATTTTCGAAACCCTCCATACCATTTGTTATTGTAACAAATACAAGCGTCCAAGATTTACATACACAGTTTGCGCGATGTGACGTGAAAATTTCAATATAAATTTAATTATTATTTTCTCCGATTGATATCTGCGATTCGCAGTCGTTAAAAATAAATAAAAATCGCGATCAAGATAAATCGAATGCTTCGTGGGATTAATTCAATGCTACCATCGCGATTATTCGTCTCGGGGCCCCAAAGTCGCAATTAACTTCTTGTCGAGAGATTTATTGCTCGTCGGTAATTGTCAGGGTCCGAGTCCTTAATTTCGAAATCGAGCCAACAACAATGTTGCAATAAAACAATATTAGCGGAGGCCAGCCTCTCGCAGTCCATTGGTCCTCCTCTCGGCCAATTGCAAAATGTTATTTGACTGCGTAAATTTTTTTCCTCCTTTTGCACGTGTCTTCAGCAGAGCATCTGCTCTCGTCCAATGTTTTGTCCGCGAATAATTACAGTCCACCCTTGCAAAATCTCGGCAACGCAGAACGGTAAAATCTGTGCGATTATAATCTCATCAATTCATCGTTAAGCCAAATCATTCGTATGATCAGACGCTGGATGAGATTTTTCCAATTCGTTATTCAGTACAATTTTATTAGGTAAATATAACTTATACTCATATTCATTTGTAAGAAAAAATTTAGAAAATAAAAATAAGCACTAAATTATTCGCATCGTCTTATTTTTCATTATCAGGAAAATTTTATGATTATGAAAAATATTTGAAACAGTGATTTGTAAAGATTTTATTTTGTGATCAAGAATTTATTTTCGTTGAGTTCTAAGGCTGAAATAATAACATTTTCCAAAGCCACACTGAAACGTTTGTTTCATCAATTTAATTTTGCGCCTGAAAAAATTAAAATTGCGATGGAAATAGACTTAATTTAACCTTAGAAAAATAATTACTACATTATCTGTTAGAACGCTAATTTTAACATGAAACAAATAATTGATGAATATTTCAGGGCACTGAGTAAAGAGATAAACGTTTAAAAAGAACTGGAAAATTTACAGACAATCTAAACTACATTAACTACAATAAAAACAACGATAACACAGAATGAGAGAAACTTTTCAATTACTGAAAATTTCGTGTCAACAATAATAATGAGATTGTCTTGATTTATTCTTCTTTTGTATAAATCGTGAATCGTGATATATTATTGTAAATATTAAAAATGTCTGTATACTTAGAATAAACTAAAGTATAGTCTCGTATTATTTCAGTATTTAGTATAATATATTTCAATGTCTGCAAAACTACTAAAAACAGATTTATTTTCAATTTTAACCATAAAAAAGTCTAAAATTCACTATATATAATTTCCAAAGAAATAAAACACACTTTAACTGTTTATATATTTTTTTAAACTTATGTTTATATATTTTTTTACACAAGAAAAAGCGTTAACTTTTTCCTTATCATAAAATAAAATCGATGCTTAAAAAAAACCTACAGCTATTATAAGAAAGAATTAAAAAGAGAAAGTGCAATAAAAGTATTTAAACCAGCGGAAAAGTGATATAAACAATTTTTTATAACAAAATTTACAATCTTTTAATTTGTTGTAGATGTTTTTTGAATGATTTTCACTGAAGAATTATAATTTAAATATTACTAAAGAGGAAGAGTTTACAGTGAAAAATAATGAGGTATAGCAATTAACCGATCCGTCACGGCGGCTCGAAAACAACCGCGTTGTCAGAAGGGGTTTCTTTATAATGGAAAACAGACCCCAAAAATTTCAAGTCATATCAAAAATAATAAAAACATTGCAATGTCAAACTATAAAAGTTAATTCGCCGTGATGAATTCTTCATCAATATTACAATTAATCTGGAAATAAAAATAATTATTCATGATATGCTTCATAATTTGGTCGATATTTTAGATTATTTAATTAATCAATATAAGGCGTAATGTCCCCCCGTCGACTACCGACAGCCGAATTCTTGCTGCACGTGTCAATCGCACAGTTGCACTCGCACTCGGCACATCGTACCGCATGCAAACGAGAGAAAACATCAGCAGACAATAAAGGACAATGATTAATTAGAATATGACGATGATGATTTCGTATGGCTTTTAATTTGCAATTCTTCGCGTAAATTTATTCTTTAGACCTTTTTAGACAAATACAAACAGTTTGGGTTTTCTACAAATATTTTAATCTTTTTTATTTATCCTTTTAAATTAGATTTTTTAAATAGATGATTAGCAAAATTAGCGAAAAATAGTTCTGCAATTAAATAGGAATATCCAATTTTAGTATTTCCATCGAGATGTGCTTTCGATAAAATGGTTGAATAGAAATAATTTTATAACATCTGAAACTATTAATTATATTATATAAGTGTGGATTGTCATATTATGAACGATTTTATAGCTTATATTATTAATGGTTATTCGTTACTAAGATTTTATTAAATTCGTGTTAAAATATCTAATCAAAAAAACTGTAAAATAAATATTATTAATAAAATTATAGATTCGTTTTTTGCACGATAGATACATTTCAGATAAAAGTAAAAGTTTCAACACTTATAACTTCATTACAAGTTAAATTTTTAATAAAATTGAATTGAATGAAACTACATAATCAGTAATAAAAAAGAATAATTTATTTATTCATTACCTTAAATTAATGTATATTTTGGTTTGATATATTAAAATTAATTAATAAGAACAACCATGCTTCGATCTCACTCTCTATTCTTTATTAATTAACAATATCGTAGGCAGTTAAATCAAATTGGCTACAAATGGATATTTCAATTTACAGGCGTGAACACGCTTTGTAAATTAATAAATTAGAGTACAGAGTGGCCCGCGGGCGAATGGATTATATTTGAATCGGTATACATCGAGACCATAATTAAAAAACATAACTCAAACGTAGCAACAATTAATTGAAATCGTGATAGGAAACCAGTTTCGGCACTATGATAACGACATGGATTCAATTCGCTAATAGTTATCAACTCATTATAAATCATTATTCCAATTTGGCATAGTCATGTCAAATGTTATCAATCAACCTCGCTCACTTCCGGCCAGAGAGTATCAGATGAGTTTTCCTGTTATTCAGACGGCACTGATATGATCGATAGCGAATATAAATATAACAGAAATTAATTATGTTATTTCATATATAAGACACCTGTATGTACCGTCGATAAATGTTATATTTACACGCGACACTTGATGTGTCGCCACGATTTCTTTGTGAAAAAAGGAATGAATGTTATCGGCGAATTTTTAAAATTTTTACACTTGATCAAATGTGTTTGCGTCGAGATAAATCGAAAATATTACATATGAAAGTGTAATATGTTTACGCGGTTCATGAAATACCTGTATTTTATCGTACGTGTGTCAACATGCGATTAGAAAATAAAATATTTGCTCGCGACGATTTAAAATTAAAAATATAATGTGTTTATTCTTGACGTGTTACAACATATATATTGTCGAAAAATAAAAATCGACGCCATTTTTTTGTCGGAATCGCGGGTCCAACGCAAATGGACAGGAAGTAGGTGGCGCCACTGAATCAGGCACAACAGGAAATCGTCTCTCTCCAAGACTTGTTTTTATTATCATTTCATTGAAAAAGTAATTACCATACCGAGATGCTGCACTTCTCCTGAGAAAGCTCGCAATTAAGCCATTATTTTTATACGAGCTCGTGTAATATAGGGGGATGCCATATTTTTCGCTGGAAACAAAATAAAATTCGTTTGTACGGTCATTTCCTCTACCTGATTGCACAAATAAAACACTGGCGTATTATACAAATCGAATAAAACATACAATTATATATATTAATGACTGCCGTGAGCATCTTATCAAGAAAATAACAGTTTAATCACATAGCGACTTTTTTTAAACAATTAACTTTATGATTAACGAACAACGATATTGTTAATACAATTTCTTATGAAAAATTAGGGCAAGGATGTATCACAACTCATTGATAATCAATTAAAGTCTTGAATAAATAATTAAATAAAATCATCATAATATTATGATTTATTAAATCTCTCAAAATCGAAAATAAAGTTGAATTAAAAAAAAAACTTGTAAACATTAGTTATTAAAAATGTTATTAAATATACGTATGAAGCCTTATAAATAATTATTTTCAAAAACACTTTTTTATAGTGTTAAACAAAACTTTAAATTTCTCAAAACGCATGAAAAATGACTTACACCACTTTCATCTGAATGAGCATAATTTATTCTGTTAATTATGAAAACAGTCTAAGTCATTTGAACCTAAAAAAATATACTTTCCTTATAATCTCCATGCAAAATTTATATGTCAAAATAAACTGTAAACCTAGTACACTACAAAAGTTTTAAGGCCCTGTATTGTTTAATGTAAAAATATTTTTTAAAACATTGAAACGCAAACCTTTAAATATCTCAAAACGAAGAAAACATGACTTACGCCACTTTCATAATTATGGGCACATACATATATGGAGCGAGATGTCGTGGATATTCTAGATCAGTATTCGCCAAACTCAATAAGGATGTGAGCTACTTATACATATTCCTATTCCCCCCTATTTTTTTCCTTTAGAAATTAATTAAAACTGTTTTTAAATCACAATATAATAAATTAGATTTAAATTAATTATTTTTTAATTTAAAAATATTAATAATAATATAAACCAACAGTCGCCAAACTTAAGGACCACGCGGACAATTAGATCCATTGTTTTAAATCCTCCGCACCGGGATTTTTTAGTGTTAAATTAATTTAGAAATGAAAGAATATATGAAATACACCTAGTTAATAAAATAAAACTATTAATTGTAACTAAATTATGAAAGCTTTATTTATAAACAATAAATGTGTAAAAGTTTTAATATTTATTATTAACCTACCGGTGCCGATGAGGTATATTTGGGACCTCAAGTTTTTAAAAATCCTACATTTGTATTTATCACCAATTTTTTATTTGTCTAAAATAAATATTATGAATAATCATTGACCTTTAATGTCCGCAATTACGATAAAAAGTTTATACCGACGCGATGCTTTTTCTCGCTCGCATCCGGTACGATGTGTAAGCGCGAGTGAAATCGCACTAGTAACTCGTGCGGCGAGAATTTTGAGACTGAAAAAAATCCAAAATATCGACCAAATTATGAAGCATATCATGAATAACTATTTTTGTTCTTAGAACAATCTATTTCTTAGCATTTTAGATCAAGATATTGATCAAGAATTCATCGAAATCTTGTTGGTTCTTTGTTCATTTTCCGTAGTAAATAACGCTGTTAAAAACTGCTTCTCTATTTTACCTAGAAATTATTTTCTTAACGGCAACTTCTTAAGCATTTTATTGAAATTTACTTCGAGAAATATTTTATTTCGGGGTCCAATAATAATATTGAAGAGGAATTTATAAATATGATAAAATAGGCTATGCGAGCTACCGAAATGCCGCTCGCGAGCGATCGGTAAATAATTTTCTGAAAATGTTATTAAAAAAGAGAAACACCTTATTTATAAATTGTATGTATTTATTTTTATAGTTAGTACATATTATTTATTGACAAACTATTAAAGAAATCATTCAATTCACGCATAAAAATTCGCTCAATAGTTTTTCCATTTTCTTTCATCAATGAAGTGCATCGTTTTCATCAAAAGATGTCGCTGGGATTCTTCAATTGATTATTATTCGATCAATCGAAAATTTAGCTTGCGTGCAAAATCGTTTGTTGCCAAAAAAACCAATATTCGTCCACATCAATCAATCAAAATGGCAAACGAAGTCGACACACATTCTAGGCGCGAATGCAAATTTTCCGACACCGTTCGACCGGTTGTCGGTTCGTTATGGGTCGAAAACCGGTCACCAATAAATGGATTTAAATGTATTCCGATTATTTAATAATCGATTTCAGTATCCGCTCACTATTAATGGAAATGTCAGCGATAAATTGCAGATAGAAACGTTAGAAATATCGCAGACGGATAGATGGATAAAGAGATAGATAGAATGGCCAGATACTCCTCTAGGTGGTTAATGAATGCAGCTCGATGTGGAGCAAGCATATCAGACAACGGTGATCGGTACCCGCGATATGCTATCAGATTATTTAACGGCATTAATAATGGCTTTGATTTTATTTTATTATAAATAATATATCTATAGAAAGTTTGGGAAAACATTATTTTAAGATATAGTATCATTAAAAACATTTAAAATTTGATTTTACATATAGTTCAGTGAAAATCTAGCTTTTAAGTTGATTGTTATACATAAATATAAATACACCTAGGCCTCGTATAACACGGGTTATATGGTTCCACAAAAACACCGTGTAATACAAATCCATGTTATACGAGGTTTGAAATTCATATAAAATTAGGGTTGCGTTCAAAAAAAAAAATATCAAAGTTAGTTAATTTCATTATTTTTTTTTTAAATAAATAATCGAATCAATATACATTTACTAATAAAAAACATTAACAACATATAATAGATCAGTCATTCAACATCGCTATCGCCACAATTCATATGTTCGACTATTTTTCGAGATTGGTTGTGAGTTTTCATCGTCAGAGGATTCCGGGTTATTTTTGAATTTAACCTTTAAAAATTCTGTAATAAGCAATTGTCTGCTTTTAGCGTATAAATCGTTATAAGGGGCCAAAATCTGTTGTAATTCCCTCTTGAACTTCAAACTTCTTACCGGTATAGGATCATTTTCTATAAAAAAATGTTCTAATGTATCAGCCAATCCCAAACCGTCATTTTTTTGTATTAAATTTGAATCGCTACTAGCTACTTCGCTGCAACTGCTTTCCGAGTCATTAATTGTCGTAGGCTCAGCCAACATTTTAACCAATACTTCTTTATTCAACGTGCGATCCTCCAATATGTCTTCAATATCTTGAATATCCATATCAACAATAAGAAGAAATAAGAAAAAATAAGAATCATTAAGAAGAAATAAGAAAAAATTAGAAAAATATAAGAAAAAATAAGAATAAATAAGGAAAAATAATAATGAATAATAATAAAATAAGAATTAATAAAATGGAAAAATATATAAGAATAAATAATAATAAAATAGAAAACAATAATAAAAAGAAAAAATAAAAGATAAATGAGAGGAAAAAATAATAATAAATAGAAAAATAAGAAAAACATAGAATAAATAATAATAAAATAATGTTAAATAAGACATAAATAAAAGAAAAAATATAAAGGGAATAATCCGTTTCGTCCACTTTGAATGTCTTGTCTGATTGTGTATATTTTTTTTAGTTTCGGCGAATTCTGGGTTATTTTTGCAGATTCTATATCGGCCGACACAATTTCTCCAGAGTTTTTATATTATGGTAAGATCCTTCTTAAAATTTTCAAACATCCCTACTATCCAGAAAAAATTCAGCTGATAAATGAAACGAAACAAGCGTAATTGACAAGTCTCGACATGTTCAGTATGATTTGTGATGGCGCTATCCATGGACGTACAAATCAAGCATGTTAATTCATTTTTAATTATTGTTTTTTTCTGAAACCGTGTTATATAAAGCGTGTTATACAAAAATACTTCAAATTAATAATGCCGTGTTATGTAAAATCGTGTTGTATAAAACCTTGTTATACGAGGCCTGGGTGTACTATTATGTTAATCGTATTTACAAGGAATAACTTGTTAAACATTTACTAAATAAAATTTTCCATTTGGAAGAAACATACACATTTTCCATTTTTCCAAGTAATAATCTCCGAGTCGCCCAAAACATTTGAAACTTTTTCGACAGCCAAATGTAAAGTAAGCATCCAACATTGTCAAGATACGTCATGGACAATACCACGGCTACAAAAATTGTAATATTAGTAAAATCTCAATATATTTTAATATTTAATGTCTCGTGAAAATTGACTTTTCGCTGAAAATTTTATTAATGACATTATCTCAAGGATACTTGGAATTAAATTTACATTTCGAAGTAAAAATGGGTTTAAAGAAAGATTCTGGATAGATTTTTAAATCAATGCATAGGCATGTCCAAATGATGTCCTGATTTTGAGTTTTGAAAACTTTCTTTTACATTTTGTTATTGAGAAAACAAAAAAAATCGTGCATGTTTGCATGTTCAAAAGTATTAAATATATCGCATGTGATGTTAATTGTTGTCAGAGTGGTTAATTCAATTAAAAATATAGTCTCAGGCGATAGTCATGGTGGCTGGCTATTAAGATTTTGGAAATAGAGGAAGGAAATTAGGATTTTTATAAAAAAAACACTTTTAGATTTATGTTTTTTAACAGATATAACAATAAAATGAAATGATCAGAACCTATAATGTGAAAATAAATTGATTACAGAATGTTATCAGAATATTAAAGTTTTTTAGAGTACGAATCCCGCCAGCTCTTGAGATATTTGCCAACCAGGGTAGTATTTTAGACGTTGATAATATTGTGCAGTATCATTTTCCCCGCTTAGTGTAGTGAAGACTGTCTGACCAGTCCTGTAGTCATTTTCCTGAAACATTAACATGAAAATTGGTGATTGATAATTTTGAGATTTATTTAAAAGAAATCGATGACACTAATTATAGACAGGGGGGTCTCGTCCTTATGGGCAACCGGGGCCCTGCCCTACATACATTTCTCTTAATAAAAAGAATAATAATTAACTGAAATATGTGAACAGAACCGTATTCGTATATGTTTGGGCATTCTTCTATCCGCCCCGGTCATGTGGTCGTAGTTTTAACGCGAACGAGATAGTGGAGTTCGAATCGGATAGAAAAGTTCCATATTATCGTATACAGAAGGTCACTTTTTGTTTGCTGCGTAAGTCTGTTCGGGGCAGGCCTGTATATGCCCTTCCAGTCTACATTTTCTATACGATCCGATAAATAAACCACTATATTTCCTATTTCTCCTGTTTGGAATATGAATATCATCATCAACTGATTAATGAAATTCATTTAAAGTTTCCATAATGCGATCGAATGCCGATTCAAAATTTTAAAACACTCGTGCAACCATGTTTCACACATTTTTGGGGACAAGAGTAAATAAATAAAATAATTTTAATTTGATTTTGTGAATAATGCATATTTTTGTTTAATTTCGCAATAAAAAAATGATAAATCTCATTATTTTTTAGATTCGACCTCAATGTACTAAAAATATCAAGGGCGCAAGGTGGTGTTGATGTTGGGTGTGCAGAATGTGGAAAAAAATACATTTTTTTTAATGAATTTTATTATTATTTATACAATGATTATATTCTTTGTTTTTGCGATATAAATAATAATAAAATTCATTAAAAAAAAATGTATTTTTTTCCACATTCAGCACACCCAGTATCAAGTCCATCGTACGCCACTAAAAAATATATACATTATCAGATGGCTCTACGAAAAACACACCAAACTCACCCCCTCCAGGGCCTGACTCGGTGGACCAGGGAGAAGAAGGATCCTGTAAAGTCGAGAGCGACCCCACGTCTCCGCCCCGCTTGTGCCGTGCCTGTGGAGGCTGTGGCTTATCATGACGAAGTGATGAATCAGTTCCCCCCCCCTTCCCGCTATTCGCACGCCCGAGACCACGAGGCTTGCGATTGAGTGGAATCGTGTGGATTTGCCACGTCCGCATACTCCATCCCTTACTCCAAAGCCGGGAAGTATGCCCCGCCGTAGCTATGCTGTCAAAAGTTGCATCTGCATTGCCTAAGCATTATAGCATTACATCATACCTAGCATGCCCATTCCATCATCTAGACGAGGGGGTCGACTTGACGATCAGTATTGGGCTACCAAGGCAGACGGGAGACAGAGGGAACCGCCCTCTAGGGGGCCCATCGGCTCCTACCCCTTACTTACATCAAGCACCGCGTGAAGGTCAAGCACCGTTTCGCTAGATTAAAAATATATATATTTTCTTTATTCATCAACCATACATTTTCAACTACAATTATTGAACATATCTGCATTATAAATAATTAGAATCTATATTGTTACAACAGTATTATAAATAACAACAAAATATGGCTGAGGTTTT